>JACEEZ010004511.1:0-42929 GCA_016584305.1 Chionoecetes opilio | reverse complement strand
CACCGGAAAAATTTTTCCCAAGATTTTTTGGCATTACAAGCCGCATTACTCCTTAAGTTTAAAGAAGCAGGTTTTAAAAATAAATAATAAAAAATACTGCCGTGCTATAACTCACGTGCTCAAGGCACTGCTGTTTTTTATCTTCATCCACACTTCGTTTATTAAGTGACTACGCGGTAGATTTTTGGAAAACGACTCTTAATATGTAGGATATTAACACTTTACTAACAATTTGATTTCATTTTTTTCTAATAATTCATGTTTAGATCTGTTGTAAAGTATTTTACCAGTTTTTTGATGACCTAAAGTGCAGTCCTCCTGTTACCCCATTACCCTGTTTACCAAACATCCTTTTGCTATGTTGTCATGTAAACCCTCCCCTTGTATAGGTATTTGAAAAGGTTGGCAACACTGAAATCGGTATAGATACACAACGATGTAACCCCTTAGGTTTCATTCTTTATACAATACAGGACGCATTGTTATAAGGGGAAGCGATATTGCTTTGGGTTTTATATATTTATGGTTAATCTATACAAAGAAGGTTCCGATTGTCTGAGGTCGACTAGCGGATGCTGAGGCTGACATCTTTTATGGGGTTTTACTTTGACGAAGTATCACGCCATGGCCCCAAAAAATGATGGAAGTAAACCCCGGGTCTTGAGAACACTAGACACACCTCCCCCTGGCTCCGGACGCCGCAAAGTTTGTGTGTGTATTCAGGCTTGCCCAAGGATGATGACGCTTGAGAGTGCAACAGGCCTGGAGACATGTCCCCGGAACCTGCCATTTCCCGGGCAGTTTTCCTTATAGCGGCAGACGAGCGACAAAAGACAGACAGACAGCCGAGAACGAGGGAGGGGCGTCCCTTTGCGCTCCTACCACGCAACCTCCGTGGTCTGTGTGTACCCCACACCGGGGGTGGAGATCTTGTCACGTATTAAAGTTCCCGGCTCTGTCTTTAGACAAATTTCATTGGCCATTTTCTTAACTAATGCGTGAATTATTAAAGATAAAAACCCTTTAAATGTACATATATATAATATATATATATATATATATATATAATATAATATATATATTTATATAATATATATAATATATATTATATTTTTTGTTATTGTCTTTTCTCGAATCCTTTGGCATAAGAATACTTAAAATTTTCGTAAGGCGTCAAAATTCGTGGGTCCCTTCATTTTTCTCCCAAAACCCACCCGCCCCAAAAAAGGTAAAAAAAAAAAAAAAAAAAAAAAAAAACAGTGATGAAGAGAACACACTGGCTTTATTACAAAGTTTACAGTAATAATGATCTTATATATGATCGATTCTTTGATTATGCTTAACTTACATCACTGCCCATACAAAAGGACTAGCGGGCACACTAGCAAATTGCAATCTGGTTGGGAAAAAAAGTTCAATTAAATCTCTGCATATTTTAACACACATCAGTGGGAAGGGATATTGTTTCTTTTCCGTCATGTCGACGAATCGAGGTTGGGGTCACTGACAATGCACATATCATGTCGGGTGTCAACATCCAATCGGTTCCAGGCTCTCTATTCTTGATTTGCTAGAAGGGTTGGAGAAACCAGACTCACATAAATAGGTAGTTGATAAAGGCAAGAGTAGTCGGAAGTGCGCAATCTCACGACTTTTGGATATGACTGATGCATTGAACCCAGAATACATTCAGAGATTTTCTCAAGAGATATTGGCAGGCAGAATCATGTTTGAGATCAAGGAGCTCTTCCGAACATTACTGGGGAATAGTAGTAATACAAGAGAGCCAGAGAATGGATTCATTACCAACGTCCCTTCTTCCTCTCGATTTGGAAAGTACCTATTAAAGTTCACTTTCCAAGGATCTCAGATGATGAGTGCCATTTCCAGTTTTTTAAGTAATGGGTCAAGCAGGACTATCTTCTTATTTCTCGTCAAGCGGACAGCTGAAAGGTTTTCAAAAACATGGCAACATTCCCCAGCACCGACTTTTCCCCTTTGCCAATCTGAGCTGGCAAGAAATCCACCCCCCCCCCCTGTGACATGACAAATCCATCAGGTGATAACACATTTCTTTCTTGCCCTGTAGCTTCAGACTTTCACCCTTATTTAGCCGCCTCAAAATATATTGAAAATAGCAAAGACGTTGGGCGCCCATAAAAACCTCATGAAGTGACTCAAACAGATCATCTTCCCTAGCATTTCCGGGAACAATTTAAGCTCCCCCCGAAGTTCAAAACACCTCGATTCCCAAAATTGCCCTGGAAAAGCCAGCGCACTTTGGAGTAAAAGAGGAGAGCATCATGCTCCAAATCATGTCTCTACAAATGGTTCTGGAAAAGGCGGAGAGTTCACGAGCTCCAGCTTTTACAAGTTGTCGCATTTGACACTGCCTCCAGGATCTTGCGAAAGTCATAGGTGAGGGTATTCGACGGCCAGTTGCAAAACGATGGATCATACAATGAACCCCCTTGGCATTTGGAGCTACTTCCTTGACACGCTCTGGAACCCTGATTTTGATACCAGCATCGATGGAGAGTCCCGCGGTACCAGACTCCACAAACAATGTGCCCAGGGGATTCCTGTAGGCTTTGAAGAAAGAACGATAGCTTTTCCATCAACATCTTTTAGCTGTTGTGGTTAGGTTCATAGCTGTGTACATAAGATATCTTCCTTGATTCACCACAAGAAAACATACTAAACAAAAACGAGTAGTTGGGACACAAGAAATCACATCCGTTTGACTCTCCAGCCGTATTGCCAAACCATACCAGTTGGAGAGATTTGATCTCCTGTATCACTTTTTCCTTTATGCATCTGGACATTTCATTAATTTCTCCGCTTCACTGTTCGCTTTGACAAGGAAATTTGTTGAATTTTACGTCACTTGCAATTCCAAGAACACGCTTGACCATCTTTAAAGTACATGGCTTGATTAAGGTTTCCCAATTGTGTGGGGCTTTTTTGCCTGCGCTATTTCGAGGGCAACTCGTATTGATGCCTCCAAACTCACACTTGAGGTATGTTGTTGGAAAGCAACCATCGCATCCAGTTTCTGTTTTCCCAACTACTTTCGTTGGCGCCTGAAAGAAATCGGGGTCTTTCTCAGCCATACTGTGGGTGGATGGTCAGCAAATGATGCTTCAACTATAGGCCTCATAGGAATCGTTTCCCCAGCACTTTGAAGCACAGTACACACTGAGTGGTTTCTCGATGCCATATCAGCGAGGATTGATGTAAATCGTAGTTAATGTACGCGTCACTTTACTCCGCTCTTAATAAACACTAGTAGTAAGCCATCGCAAATCTACGGGAAATAAAGAAGACAGAACATCAGAAAAACTATGAAGTTGATAAGACAAAAGAATGATAATGAAGGACAGATAAATAGGCAAGTGATAAAATGACAAACACACAAATATCACATACTAACACATCCATGGACTCACAAATTAAGCACCACACACAGTCATAACAAACATACCCACAGAGAGAGTAAAGATGATAAACATTCACATCAAGCTATGCAAGTTGAAATGTACTTTCTACAGCAAGAACACGCCTCCTTTGACAAGCACTGCCCCAATTGAAATAATAAGAAGGAATTAGCGAGTCACATCAATATTTTAGCACTAAAAAAAAGAAAAAAAAACAAAAAAAAAAAAAAAAAAAAAAACGGCAGGAATACCTAAGTAGGGAGCATGAGCATGAAAAACAATGATACCAAAAAATAAGAAAATATTTTCACACACGGAAAACAAGCGACGCATTACTATAATTGTCGAAACAAAATAAGTTAAACACAGTATATGGTTCAGAATCAATTATACCCACATGTTGACGTGATGATATCCAGGCCACCACTGGAGATCATTCGATCGCCTGCTCTCCCTCTGTCTCCCCGCTGTGGGGAGTAACCTTGTCGTGTGGCGGGGCTTTGAAGCCGTGGTCGACGGCGCCCACATACTCTGCGGCCGCCTGCCATTGTTGGGTTCGGTGGCCGTCGGCCTCGGGACCAAGCGCTCCCCCTTCGTCACTGGGAGGTGGAGCCTTCCGGTGATGTCGCCGTTATGGCTTCACATCACCATTGCTCTCCTTTCTTAGGGGGCGATTTAGCCCGGGAGACCCTTCTCTTCAGTCTCACGCTTCTTCGTTCTTTTATACTTCACGCTCCGCTCCCCACGTGTTTTGCCGGGCGTGGACATCCTGTATATTCCCGCGCGACCCCTCTATCTGGAAGGTTGAGTCCACCGCGGGCGGGTTGTTAGTTCCCTCGGTTGGCAACACGCTTCTTGGTAGGGGGATTTGGGTAAGGACGGGAGGTCCAGTGTGGCCCCGCTGGATCAATCGGCTGGTCATGCGTGGGGCTTAGGGTCCAAGCGGAGGCTGCTGGTGGGCACCGCATCGGTCCCGCGGCTGCCCCACACACTAGGCAACCGAAGCGTCATACTTCCCTGCTACACCTGGAGCTGTTGGGTGAGGTCTTCCCCAAAGAGACAGCTTCCCTCTGTTGGGGCTCCGTGGTGGGGGGGTGGGGGCGTGGGGGACGTGAATAGTAAATTTTGTTTAGTATAAAACTAAAATTTACCCCGGCCTGCATCTCTCCCTGACGTCCGTGTCCTCGACTTCTCCCATTGAATCCTCTCCCACATTGCACTCTGGGCCCTTCCAGGCCCAGACGTGGCACGAAGCGGGAAGCCGCCCCTTCCCTCATCGATCAGCTCCCAGGTCTGGACGGTTCCCCGCATCAAGGGACGCAGGGACAGGGATGACAGACGAGCACTGGCCTCGGTTGGCACTTCTACGTTGGACACCTTGCTTCTGTCCAACGTGTCCCAGGCTTGTCATACAGCGCATTACATGAATATTCTTCAAGGCTTTATGGTGTGTTCGCCGATCCGTTTATTTATGGATGACAATGGACAACAAATAGGTGCTACATAAATTTTGCCTGCGGCAGTATGATGCTTCCTCGTTATGAGGAAGCCAACAAAGATGGAAATTGGAGCGAGACATTACAGAGCGAAACTCATTCGCTCCGTAAAATGTTGGAGACGGCCCTGATGCTACATCCCCAACCTTTTGAGGAAAAAAACTACAACATCTACTTCCACCGTCCGCCACAGCCCTACCCCTTCTTGGTACGGGCTATTATAAGGAAAAGTGGTGCAACTTTTCCTTGCGCGCCGGTAAACTTAGAGAAAGGAAATTGGAATTGATCCGGAAGGCAACTGAAAAGGTATGGAGGGGTGTTCTAATCCGAGCCAAAGGAACTTATCAGGCTCGGAATGCTCTTCCAACATGCCAATCACCGAAGACAGCATTTTCGGATACCATCAAACTCATCCAAAGTTCAATACATTAAAAGGCGTAGTCTACAACACGACCTCTTTGAGTTTTCGGAGGCAGAAATACCTAAAACATGTGCCCGGAAAAAGTTCAAACAGGCTCGATAAGGTCAGAGGAAGCAAAAAACAGACATTATAACTTCTATGGATCAAGGTCTCACGATTCCATCAGGACGGTCCCCCCCCAGGGTCTCTTAAGATAAAAGCCTTTACGACCCGCCCTATGCAGTGCTATGAGTGCTAACAGCTTTGGGCACGGCAAAATTTTTGTAAAAAACCCCCCTCGCTGTGGGTCGATGCTCGGCGTGGGGTGACCATGCCACAGCTGACTGGAACGTCAACTACCTACTGGCTTCCACTGCCGTGACTGATCACCCACCGAGTTCCCGGACATGTGGAGACTTAAAATTAGAAGAAGACATCCTTATTTGGCCAACTCCCAATTATCATCTTGGGAGCGCCAGAAGAGAACTTTCCCACAGACACAGCAGGGCGGGGAGGTAAGCAGGACCTACGCATCCGCGATGGGTGCTGCTTCTTCTCAGAGCCTAATCAAGCTCCTGAGTTCCACCACCACATTCTCTTAAAACCTAACCATCATCCCAATGAAGAATAAGTTCTCGCACTATGCCGTGTCTGATTTGTTGGCGTCTGCTGACTCCTTCATAATGAGCCTCCAACCCACCTCTCGTGTAGTGCATGCCGCAAACGGGAAAAATGGACCAATAGTGACTCCTCCTCTAAGAGGCTCCCAAAACACCCCCATCCAATAAAGAGTCTAGAAGCGAACTCGCAGTTCCAATGAGTCCTAGACTCAGTGGGCGGTCCCCCGGCTAAAATATCAATCGCTGAGCAGGAGAGCGATGGGACTTGCGTAAAGATTACACCTGATGATGGGTGTGGGAGTACTGACGGGACTCCTAATATCACTGCCCTGTTACCACCCCTTGAAGCGGATAGCGACTCAGCCAACAGCACTCTTGATGGTCGAAGGTGTCTCACAACATATGGACCAACAAGTAGTTGATAGCCATGCTGATACGCAATCTTCAAACCCTCGTCGGGGCTATCAGTTAAAACTAGAAGTGGTAAATCTTCCTGTTAGTAAAATCTGCATTCTTTGGTGGGGACATACGGTCTATTACTTACTGCCGCGGGTCCTCGTATGAGAACCCCGATTTCACCGCCGGATGTACGCAGCTGCCAACCGACATCTGGGAAATGTACAGAAAAAGTAGTTTACCATCTCTACAACACAGAAAAAGATGTGGGCTTTCAAATGGCGCAGCGTCTACAAGCGTAAGGCTTCTGCATCATCTTCACGCACGAAAAATAACATCTTCAATCCTCCAATGGAATATTCGTGGATTACGTGCAAATTGGGAGGAACTGTCCTTCTAATCAGAACGCGTTAGGACCCAGAAATTATCTGTTTACAAGAAACAATGATAGGGCAGGGAAGGTTGTCTCTGCCAGGACAGGTTTTATACCGTCCACACACCAACCTCAGCAGGTGGTGGCTTAGTGGTGGGTGTGGCCTTACCATCGTCGGGATGTCCCTTAACTGTCACCCGCTGCAATCACCTTGCAGGCTGTAGCAGGTCGTATCCATCTGCAAAAGACTACACTGTCTGCTCAATATATCTAACTCAAAGACGACATACCTCTCCAAGATCTTTGAGGATCTTATCCGCCAGCTTCCCCGTCCATTTTTTCTCCTTGGAGACATGATATGGGCGGCATTTCTGTGGGGAGATTCCACCAGAAATCGTTCGCAGGTGATTCTCTCGTTAACTCTTATAGATTGGCACAACTTAAATATTATAAACACGGAGAACCAACACATTTTCCATTCGCAGACGGGGAACATTGACTGCTATTGACCTATCACTATGCAGTCCACAGGTCGCCCGACTTCCATGGTAGGTGGCCGATTCTCTCGGGGGGAAGTGGTGACCATTATCCGAATATACGTAAAGCAGTCTTCAGTGTCCTCGCACCCTCCCGATGTCTCCCCAAAATGGTGCCATCTCTCGTGCAGACTGGGGATGGGCTTTCAAAAGGCTTGTGTTTTGAACATCATATAGATGCTTGTTCCAACAATAGATGAGCCGTAGATACTTTGTGTCTCGAATCCATTTTGGCAGCCTCGCCTGAGCATCCCCCGCCACATTATGGATCTTCTCTCGCCGACAGTTCCGTGGTGGACTCAGGACTGTACGGCAGCGGGGAGTCACTCCGCCAGTGCTGAGAGCAAACATTTCGCGGCCAACTTCAGTAGACCTCAAAATATTTTTCAAGTTAAGAGCTAGATAACCGACGGTTAGGAAAAGAGTTGCGTCACTCCTCTTGGAGGGCCTATATAAGTACGATCTGTGCATCTACCCCGGTGTCCACGGTTTGGCAAAAGAGTGAGGAAAAATGGAAGGGGAAGTTTATACCATTCTCCCCTCCAGTTCTAGCGATTAATGGAGAGCTGTGCAGATCCCTTGACTGTAGCAGAGGAATTTGTTTCCATTTGTGTCAGGGGCGCAGACCAGACACTTGCGTCTCCAAGTGCTAGGGACAGACTGTCCAGGACAAGAACAGAGAGGGCATAGATTTTCATCAGAAGGCGGGGAATCGTTACAAATTTCTTTTTACACCTCGTGAGCTATGTCAAGCATGAAGGTTTTGCGCTGGACACTTCCCAGGGCCAAGATGATGTACCAATAGCGATGCTCTGTCTATCTAGACATGAGGCTCTAGATTTCTTGTTGAGCATCTATAATAGGATCTGGATTGGGGAACTTCCAAGTAGCTGGGGTGTGGCGGTGGTGATCCCGATCCGTAAGCCGGGAAGGGACCACTCACTACCGACGAATTTCCGGCCCATACCCTAACTTCAGGTGTGTGTAAGTTTTCGAAAAATGGGTAAATAGTCGACCCTGTATGGTTTTTGAACGGAAAACTTTTTCTCCCGTCTCAGTGGGATTCCGTTAAAGCATCACTCTATACGGAAGCGCATTAATTCCTTAGAAGTCATCCATATGAGGGCATCGCCTCTCGACACACACCACGTGACCATCTTTTTCGACCTTGAAAAGGCTTACGACACGGCTTGGAGAGACACGTATATTGCAATCTCTGTAGAGTTCGGCTAAGAGGTCGTTTGCCGTGTTCCTCCAGAGTTTCCTAGCCAACGGGTTCTTTAGAGTTCCGAGTTGGCACCAACTGTCTCTGAACACCCGCTTCCAGGTGGCATCCCCAACGGTAGCGTCTTGAGTGTAGCTCTGTTCGCTGTTGGCCATCAATGGTATTGTTTGATGTACTGCCAGAGGGGATTGTTAGTACATTATACGCTGATGATTATCAATCTCTTTTGCTGCTTCCAGGATGCTCGTGGTTGCAGAGAGAAGACTTCAACTTGCTATTGAATTTAAAGTTAGTGAATGGACGACGAATCGTGGTTTCCCGGTTGTTCTCCAAGAAGACTGTAGCGGTTCATTTTTGCCGAACCGTGGGATTAATCCCGAACACCAGACCTACATCTTTACGCGGAAGAGAATACCATTGTTAGGGGAAAGAAACCCGGTTTTTAGGACTGTTTTTTCATTTTGACAATCGAATGACTTGGGTGCCTCACCTTCGTGCTCTTCAAGGACTGACTGTCTCCGGACCATGGATCTACTGGAAAGTCCTCTCGCACACCAGCTGGGGGGCTGATCGCGCTACAACTCTATCTTCACCGGCCTCACTTATCCTTCGAAGCTTGAATATGGATGTGAAGTGTACTCCTCTGCCACACCCACTCGATCTGCGGAGCTGGATTGGATACATCATGTGGCTGTCCGTCTGGCACCGGGGCGGTTCAGGTCATTCTCCCATCCCAAGTCTATTGGTGGATGCTGGTGTCCTCCAATTAGATCTCCAAACGGCCAGTCACCTCCTGTTAAGATGTTGGGATCGCCTCCAACGCCTCCCGTGGACTCAATAGCTTGCCCGTGCTGGGTCCTGTGATTCAGGATCGCAACTTTACCATGGGCGAAGAAGCTTACCAAAGCCCCTGGTTTCCGATTGACAGCTATTATGGGAGACGCTATCATTCCTGCTTATCGGAAAATATCTGCCCGGATAGCCTACGACAGTCGGTCCATTGCTTCTCCCAGAAGTGTCCTTTTGCAAAGCCTTCCGTCTCAAAAGGTCTTTACCTCCTCAGGCTTGAGCGTGCAGTTTTTAGGACCACTTTTGCTGACCACATCAGAGTTCGGTCCCTGTCTTTCTACTGATTGGTCCAATCAGACGAAGAGTTTGGAGTACGGGCTCTATTCCATCGTTTAACAAAGGCGTCAAGTTCAAGTGTCATCTGTTTTTACTGGCTGAAAAAGTGTATTTTATATAGCTCTCATGATTAGTTTTACCCTTCCGATGTTCTTTTACAATTTTTAGTGATTCTTGTAGTGCTCTTCAATCACTATGTAGTTTTAACCTCTCCCCATCCGCTGGTCAATGCCACCTGGAAGGCTTTATCTGCTCAAGAGGCGAGGGCCCGGACGCGTCAGCTTTTGTGGGTACGGCACATGTTAGGTGTGGCCGGGTAATGAGGAAGCTGATGCCTTGCAAAAATGCAGCTAAAAGACCAGCCTCTATCACAATTTTGCAGTGACGGCGACGGACCTACGCGCGGCCATCCATAGATCAGTTATCACAACAGTTGGCTAAGAACGTTGGATTATATAGGGCAAAAATTAAAAAAAAAAAAAAAAACTGCGCACATCCGCCAAAGTATCGCAGGACTGGAGCTACTGCGGTCTTTCCCGGAGATGGGAGACTGCCTTGGCACGATGACGTATGGTCACACTCTATATACGCATGGGTCCTCATGGAGGGGGGCCCAACCCTCTTACTGTGTGATTGCTTGGTCCCCTTAACTGTGCGGCACTTGCTGGTCGAGTTCGTCCCAGTCTGGGGACCCTACGTGTGCAATTTTTGTCCCGGTGTCGCGGGGTCGGACGGAGCTACAGTCTCTACCTGGCATTGGGTGAGAAAGTGTTTCTATCGTGGACATGAAGTCCTACATTTATTGAGAAGGCTGGCCTTCTCAACAAGTTTATGATGTTTTTAATATTTGATTGTTTTTAATGTACTCATGTTCTTTTATGTATTTCGTAATTTTCAATATTTTTATTTTATCTTAAATTTTGTTTTTTAGTTTTACTTTACATGCATCTTTGTAAGCAGCGTCAATAACCCCGCCAGTCTGCGGCGCCTTAAAAACTTTAATCAATCAAATCAATACTCTGTCTCCGGCGGACTCATCCTCATAACCGCCCGTGTCTCTCACCCGTCTCATACGCGTTCTTTCCTCCGCGTTTTCTTATCACACTACACTGCACAAATAATACAATTTTCGCACACATTACATACATACACACGTACACACACATTGAGGTAACAATATTATGTAACTAAATTTTATTGTCAACATAAGATTAATCAAGTAATTTTAAAACACGAACTTTTCTTTGCCAGGACAGTGATGCAAGTTTTTTTTTTATTCAGATTCCTAACATTATTTAGAAATGTATATTTGCAACAGCCCACCAATGGCCCCCCAAGGTTGAGAAACCACTGTCTATCATTCTCCACTAATCTCCATAGTTCCTTCTTTCACTCCTATGTAAACTATGTCACTATCAGCGGCTTTCTATTAGGAAATGAAAACCTACGAAAAATCCTCGATATCTTCCTGGTTACGACGTGAAACAGTGAATGAAAAAAGGCGCTCTGCCTTTGGGGGCCTTTGTGCAACAGCCGATAATCCGTGCGCAGTCCAGATTACAGTGGTCTAACTCTAGACCCCATTTTTTCTATTGCCATAATTATGTTGATGTTCATTCAAATACATAATCGGGAAAAAAAATTATTATTTTCCATGCCTTATTCCCTAAAAACATGAGTATGTAAAAAACGCGGGCGGAAAAAACAACCTCCCTGTTCCAGGAGGGTCCAAAAACATAGCTGATGACGTCACGCGAGGGGGAACAATATGCCTCACACACCCTGCTCTCTCCACAACACACACGCACATCACGTCTATAGGGGACCCGAGCGGTGTTGTGGTCCTCGTAGAGACAGCACATTTAAAACTTGTGTACGAATTTTTTTTTTCAAACATGGGGAAATAGGGACCCCAAAGCAGGAAAGAGCTTAGAATAACCCGATTGGACTTTATCAGGGTTCAATGATGAAGTGAAGAAGGGAACTCTCGTACTCAGGAGTGGTTCTGGGTGGAGGAGGGAGAGACAGGGACCAGACTAGAAGTTGAAAAAAAATTATTGAAGAGTTCGAATGTATGAAGTGTTTTTTGATGGTTTGAGAAGAAGCTATTGACGAAGTGAAAGGTCTGAAAGTGGAACTAAAGACTGAAAGAAAGGAAAAGCAGAATGTAAAAGGAAAAAGAAAGGGTTAAAAAAGAAATGGAGAAATTGAAAATAGAGAATAATGAACTTCAAGCACAAGGTGAGAATGGAGAAAAAATGGTCAAGGAACAAGTGGCAAGTGTGATGAAGGGTGAAGTGAATAACTGGAAAAAAGATAAAGAGAAAGCCAAAGTGGACTTTAAAGAAGTTATAGAACAACAAAAGAAAGAGCAAAGTGAACATGCTAAGAAAGATGCAGTAAAAGTTTTGAAGCAGAGCAGAAAAAATGTGTTATTATTTTCGGACAGGAGAAGAATATCTTGTTTAGATTAAAGAGAGAAAGACAAAAAGTAAAAACAGTATAGGACGTTTTGATGAAACGTAATGATGACGAAAAGAAAAGGCAAGATTTGTAGATGAAGTTTAAGAAGTACAGTGGGCGCAAAAAAAAATGTTACATTTGTTCATCATAAAATAGTAAAATGAAAACACATATAAGTATATTTAAATGGATTTATTCATAGTAAAAAATTGAAACATCAAAAAGGAATATTTACATTAATATTTGGTCATATTTCCCTGGACCTTGATGACCTGCCTCATCCTCCGTGGCATGGAATCATGGAATCAATCATGGAATTCTGCAGGAATTATGATGACAGAGACACCCTGTTCGATTTTTGTGAGAGCCCTGTTCTTGTCCTCTCCCGTCATATGCTTCGAAGCCATTCGCGACAATCGTGGGCGGTGTGGAAGGGGGGGTCAAAAAGTACTGTGACGCAGTAAAATGAGCGTGGCTGGAGGGTGGAGCGGCACCCCCCCATAGTCTAGGCGATTGGTGCAAAAATTGCTCAGATGATGATAAAAGCATGAAACTTGGCACAAATATCCGTCACATCATTCTTAATATTTTCAGGGGTAGAGCCAACGCAAACTGTTATTAGCATAGCAACGGTTGCTAAGCAACATATTTTCCCTAGCAACCAGTATATATGATGCCTTCAGACCAATTTTACTGAAAAATTGTAATGTATTTCAATATCTGCAGCTTTGCTCTTAATACTTACACCACCCTGGAGTAGATGACATATGCATAACATAGCAACAGTTGCTAGACAACACATTTTCCTTAGCAACCATACACATTTGAAGTCTGAACACCAATTTGACTTAACATTATCATGTATTTTAATATATTTTAGAGAACAATATTGATAAAAAGATAATGCATGCTCCTGATTATTTCAAATTGTAATCCATGCATTTTGTTTACTTGCAGGCTGGTGCATTCTCAGACATGGCAAGCCCTTCGCCAACAACTACCCAGTCAACTGATTGGTGTCTGATCCGTGTCACATCTGAATTTGAGTCATCCATGGTAGGGAAAAGAGAGAGTGCCAGCCAAATAAACCACCATGAGCAAACTGCTGCTACCCAGAAGCTATTCGCTAGACAGGTGAATACATTGGTCAGTGTAATTGAGGGCATGTCGAGTCCATTTGAGGAAGAAAGCCAAGACCTTCTGAGACTGCATTCAAAGGACATCATGGACAAGCAGTCAGTCGAATGCCTCACCACAATACAATCAAAGGGTCAAGAGCAGTATGGAACATTTGTGAAGGAGCGACTCAGTGCAAACATCAAACCAGTAACAGCAACCATCACCAGGAACAAAGTAGTACTGTTCAACAAACAAGCACAGAAGTCAAAGAAAGCAGGCGCAGAAGTCAATCTTCTCAAAAGTGAATCATCTCTGTTTGCAAGGTTGTATGTTGCATGCCAGACAAGAGACGGTGACTTGAACAATTTCTTCAGCCACGAAAATCATCCATTTCCGCCATCGCTATCTTCCTATGGACTATTACGTCTTGGAAAAAAGTCGGACCTCACGGGCTGTCTTGAACAACATGTCAAGTCCCCATGTGAATCAAGGCCAGATACGGAAGTGAGTATCATGGATGGTGCTGTACTCGTGAACATTCTTAGACCCGGAGGATGCAAGACATTTGGCGACTACGCTGCAAATGTGTTTGTCCCACACATCAAAAGAGAGCAAAATCAGGCTCAACGAGTAGATATTGTCTGGGATCAATACTTTACCAACAGTTTAAAGGCACAGACCAGAGAAAAGCGTGCTATGGGTTCTAGTCAACGTAGGCGAGTTGAGGTGTCCAGCCCCGTACCAAAGAACTGGCAGCAATTTCTTCGCTTGAATAGCAACAAGATAGAATTGTTCAAACTTCTGAATGATGAGTTGATGGCGAGTGCATCAGCAGAGAATCCTCTAGTTGTTACCGATGGTGTGAATGTACTCTGTGTGCCTGCACGGGACACAACCAGCATTGCTCCCTGCAACCATGAGGAAGCAGATTCCAGGATCATGGTACATGTTGCTGACGCTGTTAGGCAAGGCTTTCATAAGATCCTCGTTCGGACAGTAGATACCGATGTAGTTGTGCTAGCAGTAGCGACTGTGCAGCAGTTAGGAAGATTAGAATTATGGATTGCATTCGGAAGTGGCAAGAACTTTCACTACATCCCAGCTCATGAGATATGTGCTTCCCTCGGCCCACATAAATCATTGGTACTTCCGATGTTCCACGCTTTCACAGGCTGCGATACGGTGTCGCAGTTTGCCCAAGTTGGAAAGAAGACTGCATGGAAAGTGTGGGAGACACATGATGAACTCACTGAAGCCTTCTATGAGTTGCATAGTGCACCGGAACAAATCTCTGAAAAGGCTGAGGCTTCTCTAGAGTACTTCACCATCCTTCTCTATGACAGGACAGCGACATGTACCTCCATCAACGAAGTCAGAAAACTTCTATTTACACGCAAAGGGCGTCAGATGTCAGCTCTTCCTCCCACCAAGGCTGCCTTACAGCAACATATCAAGAGGGCGGCATTGCAAGGTGGGCACTATTGGGGACGTACTACTCTGCCATATCGCCAGTTGCCCTCCCCTGCTGAGTGGGGATGGACTTGCCCAGAACAGTGGAAGCCCCTGTGGACAAACCTTCCTGAAGCCAGTGCATCCTGCCAAGAATTGCTGAAGTGTCGTTGTAGGAGCAGGTGTAGAGACTGCAAATGTGTACGAGCGCACTTGAAATGTACTGTTTACTGCACATGCAGAGGAGATTGTGATAATGCCTGAAACTATGGGGAAAGACTTGAAGCTGTTAATGGTGAGATCATACATTGTTGATACAAACGTGTGGGCAGTGTAAGGGGGAATCATCATCAATAAAAAGACAATTAACAAACAAATGCTGTTTTTTATCTTTTGACACCCACAGTGGCTTTAAAGCATGTCTTCCCATAGTTTTGATGTTCAAAAACATAGCACCATCCTTTTGGAGTAGATTAAATAGACATAAATAGCTTGTTGCTAGGGTAAATATGTTTCCTAGCAACCGTTGCTAAGAAACGGGCTGTTTCCGTTGGCTCCACCTTTGAAAATATTCATTATGGGCTGAGGAATAAGTGTGCCAAATTTCATGCTTTAATCATTAACCGAGCAATTCTAGCTGTATTTTGCACCAATCGCCTAGACTAGTAGGCGGCCGCATGGGGCCCGCAGCCGCATTGGGTATACACCGCCTATACAATGTGTACAGGCACAATGTCAACAATACTGACACATCATACAATACAGTGTAGCTTGAACTCGCGTCTACCGGAATCTTTTCCACGTAAAAATGAGTTCTGTATGTATTTCGACGAGTTCCATAATCCCAATAACGTAATTATTACACTGTACTGTATATATTTTGGATACTCTATAACATTCTCAAGTGGTTAGTTCCATTCCTACCTGTTTTTTTCTTAATTTTCACCTTGCTGGTATTATACAGCAAGGTGAAAATTAAGAAAAAAAACAGGTAGGAGTGGAACTAACCAGTTGAGAATGTTATAGAGTATCCAAAATATATACAGTACAGTGTAATAATTACGTTATTGGGATTATGGAACTGTAGTCGAAATACATACAGAACCCATTTTTACGTGGAAATTATTCCGGTAGACGCGAGTTTCAGCTACACTGTATTGTATGATGTGTCAGTATTGTTGAAGCATATACATTGTACTACAGGCAATGTAGGATAGTTGTTTCAGGCACTTGCATACATTCTGCCATATATTACACATTATTCTGTGTTTTTGGTGACACTTGCTATTAAACTACACCCGCTAACCTCATCACATTGTCTACGGAATAATTTATTGTGTAGATATATAGACAGATGTAAAAACAGTTGATGAAGGAGACACGGGCTGGGAAGTGAGTACTTTATTCCTGACTAGTTTCGCCTCTATTGGGCTTCTTTGGAGGATTATGGCTCGCAGCCCAACTGTCTATATATATATATATATATATATATATATTATTATATATATATATATATATATATAATATATATATATATATATAATATATATATATATATATATATATATATATATCCCTCAGAGGGGACTAATGTTTGCCTATGAAGGCAGTGATTGATGGTAAGGGGTTGACCCAATCACTGCCTTCATAGGCAGCTAGTAGTCCCCTTCGAGGCATATAAATATAGGACAGTCGGCCTGCGAGCCAAATTCCTCCGAAGAAGCCCAGTAGAGGCGAAACTACTCAGGAAGAAAGTACTCAAAGTACTTCCCAGCCCGTGTCTCCTTCTTCACCTGTTTTTACTAATTTATTGTTTGCTAACAGTGAATATTTACAGCTGGCCACAAAGTTATCTGCTCTATAGGTCTTGATGGTGGCATATTTAAGTGGTAAACAATTTGACAGCAATATCGTGCTTTATTAAACATAGCATTAAACTCAAGTGTTTATTGAATCAGAAATTCTTTCATCATGACTTTAGGGAAGCAGAAATCAGTCAGAGATGCAAGGTCTGGAGAGAGCACACATATAAATGCTTTTGCATTATATTTTTGTTTAGTTATTTGTCAATAAGGGTATAGATTCTAAATGACTCAATAACTTAGTTGTATTCAAGAATTTCTAATACCTCAAATTTAGTAATTTGAATTTCACATGCAGGAGCAAACTGTTCCCTTATCACTTACTTAACATAAGTTTCCTTTATTTGTTAATTGTTAATGCTTGGTTTGGTCCTTGTTAGTAAGGGAGCATCAATATTTACTTGTTAATTATGAAAGTGCATAATGTAACTGTATTCCTATTAAGTTATGTGAGGAGCTACAACAACGGTTATATTCCATTGCAGAAGTGATGACTCTTTCACCTTGACGGTGGATTCCATTGATGATGGTGCCACCTCCAACTTAGTGTCGGTCCCAACACTAGATGGCAACGGTGCTGCCGCAGCTACGGTCAACCCGCCGGAGGGATTAGCCTTAATCCTTCCTCCTAGGCCAGCTCATGACCCGCTACTGGGAACACTTCTTAATTGCAGCAATCACCAGCCTCTGATCGATGACATTCTCAAACAAATGTTAAATACTGCCCAATCACAGCAGGATGCTTCTTGGCAAGCCATGGCTGCCCATTATGCTCATTTGAAGAAGTGATCAGCTTCTGTTGTTGTGTTTGAGTGTATTTACCTTGTGCTTGTGTGTGTGAATGTGTGTGTGTGTGTGTGTGTGTGTGTGTGTGTGTGTGTGTGTGTGAATAGAATAGAATAGAATATAGAATAGAATATAATTTATTATTGCTCAGACTTTATAAATAAAGTATGGAGCACAGCTCCTACAAGATATAATACATTTGGCAGGACATTTCAAACGATACCAATAAGATAAGTGTGCATGCATGCACATACAGATAAGTACTACGTAAACTAAAAGTTAGGAGAAATCCAATTGTCAATTTCCAAAACTAAGTGACACATAGAAAAATATAAATAAAGATAACTAATAATCAGATATACTTGTTAGCTTATCTAAACATGCTCAAAATTGATCTGATGAATAATGACAAGTTCTTCAAAACATTCACACTGGTACTTTGCATTAACGCAACATACTTAAAATGCGTTGGCCTAATTGTGTAGTATTTCTGGATATACATATCCCGCAGCCTTACAATTTCCTCGTTAGTACATTCGAATAGGACATGAAATTCATCTCCTACAACATTAGCAATACACTTGCTACAAAGGCGATCTTCTCTGTTCACACCTGTGTATCTACCAACATTTATTGGTAGTCTATTGTTGCTTGTTCTGAATCTAGTTACCTGGATGCGAATACTTTTCGGTAGTTTGACGAGGTACACCTCCATACCATAAATCAGCTTAAATATATTGTAGTTACTGCATAACGATTTTGTTGATAAATTATGATGCCAGGTAGTAATCCACTGATCCTTTAATCTCACTTCAACTGCTTTCTTAAACCATGTAGTGTTGGGCACATTTTGTGATAACCACATCCCTGACATACCACACTCATTACATATATTCTTAATGCAGGCAACCCATGGAGAAGTGTATAACCCTAACATATCCAAATGCAACAAACATTGATACATTATATAGCATAATTTAGTGTTTTTACCTGAAATTAGCCGAGACCAGTAACCTAACATTCTGCACTTTATATGAAAATGTGTGTGTGTGTGTGTGTGTGTACACTGTACATGTGTGTGCTGTGTGTGTGTGTGTATATATGTGTGCGTGTGTGTTTGTGTGTATACATTTATTGATCTAACTTGTTTTTAGGTAAGCTTAGCTCTTTTTCCTTACATTTCTACATGCAAGGTAGACTGGATAATTATACGAGAAATGGGAAAGAAACCCAACACTGAAGCAAAGAGATTAATGTTTTGGCAGGTAAACAGAGGTAGGTCGATTATAGGACCCTGTTGCCAGTCGCTTCACCTGCTGGCTGCAGAGGGTTCTAATGTTGAAGGATTGTGGCTCATCTCAGCATGAAGTTCATACTAATTTTCCCGGCTGTGTAAAGGAAAGAAATATATAGATATGAGNCTCCAGTATTATGATTACTATGACGATAATAAAAGTGACCTGCATAACATAACTGGCTTTAACTCAAACGTTCCAACACAAAATGCTTCCGCCGCGCTCTCCTCGTCTTTCACAATTCATAACATTGAGAGTTTAACTTCTTTAACAGTAGACCTCCATCCTAGAGCTACTGTAATATTATTTTGGGGAAGGAATTGTCACGAGATAAAAGACCTAGCAGAATCATTAAAAACATGTGTTTTATTAATGATTAATTGTTGCTCATTAGTGTTAGATTTGATTGACAGGGTGTGGCAGGTATTTTGTTTTAACAGGCTGATTGTTAAGAATGCTTTTTGGTTTTTGTAGGGGCCATATTTATGTTAATGTAGTGAATTATGTTTCTATTTGTTTTATTAGGAAAACACAACGTAATCTTGAGAGGATGATTTTTAACCTTGACTATTTCCTTATGATTGAAATAACTTATTTCACTAGATGAATGCTACAGGTGCTATCAAACCGCCAGTGAACTTCAACTTTTGGTCAAAGCAAACTTTTTCTTAAAGCACAATCACCAGCCCGATCATGAACCAAACAAAATTAATACTCCCAATCTGAGGATCTTTTGGCAAGATGGTGTATATGCTTTTGAGAGTATAGGTTTGTTGTTGTTTTTGTGTATTTACTTGTGCTTGTTGTTATTATCTGTTGTTTTTAGAAGGGCCAACAATGTCGTGTGACCATAGTTCAATACAACATTTTTATTAAAATATCTCCTTAGTGCTTGTGTGCGGAACCACCACCGGAGAGCAGGTCCCCCCGGCAACCCCGGTACCCATTCCCTGCTTGCCCGGCTCGGTTTTAATGAAACACCATTTGTTCGCTCCCCGAATCGAACCAGGGACTTCTTGGGTGTGCCAATGTCATTTAAGACACTGTGGTATATATGTGTGTGTGTGTGTGTGTGTGTGTACACTGTACATGTGTGTTGTGTGTGTGTGTGTATATATGTGTGCGTGTGTGTTTGTGTGTATAAATTTATTGATCTAACTTGTTTTTAGGTAAATATAACATGACATCTTTTTCCTATTTTTATTTACTTAAGCTTAGCTCTTTTTCAAGGTAGACTGGATAATTATACGAGAAATGGGAAAGAAACCCAACACTGAAGCAAAGAGATTAATGTTTTGGCAGGTAAACAGAGGTAGGTCGATTATAGGATCCTGTTGCCAGTCGCTTCACCTGCTGGCTGCAGAGGGTTCTAATGTTGAAGGATTGTGGCTCATCTCAGCATGAAGTTCATACTAATTTTCCCGGCTGTGTAAAGGAAAGAAATATATAGTATGAGTAAATTATCAGACCCAAATGGAAAGTAAATCATGTGTAGGATAGTGTCAACGAACTGTGTACAAGTTGAGAGTGCCCGAGTATATTGATATTTTGTGATAAAAGTCATAACGCAGAGAAAACTATTTATCTGACACGGTAGTCAGACTATGAAAATGTTGTTTTACAGTTTTAGCAACTGTCTCTTACAATGAATCAAGAACATTCTTGCATGTATTTTTAATTAATATTATACATTCAGTGTCTCAAAAATTATTAACTGCGCGCCGAGTAGGTATGCAGTTGGCCGAGTTGGCCTGCATTCGTTAACAACTATAGGCTACACAAGTGCTTGTGGGCCCTTCGGACACATGTATTGATGTTTGTAGTATAGTCGACCCACTTCATCTTGGCCCCTGGGTTGGAGTGGTGAGATTCCTGCTGTGTTGTCACGTTCACCCTTGACAGGCTGAAGTTGACGTTTCTCTCATACTTTTAGCTATTACATGGACTATTCTCAATCAAACTATATTGAGAGCAAGAGCGACAGAGAGGTTAAAGTAATCTTCCAGACCCATTTTTTCTTTGCATAATTATGTTGAATGTTCAATTGTTAATTCAAAATACCTAATCCACAAAAAATAATTAATTTTCACGCCTTATTTCCCTAAAAACATGACTTTTGTAAAAAGCGCGGGAATAACAACAGCCACATTCCAGCCGTGGCACGAAACTTGCTGGCGACGTCACAGCAGGAAGCCTCCCAGCCCCGCCCGACACAGACACACGGAGACTCAGAGAAAAATGCAGTACCCGAAGAATCCCGGGTGCTTCTGGTATATTATTTGTGCGACATGGCACATATATATCACGTCTGCACACATATATCGTCGCCCCACAGGTTGCAAATGGGTGCTAAGCTCTCGGGAAAGGCACAGCCCCCACGCTGCACCCACAAAGGATGCAAGTACATGCCACATCGCACAAAAAAAATATCAGAAACACCCAAAATTCCCCAAGTACTACATTTTTCTTCATGTCTCCGCGCATCTGTATCAGGCAGGGCTGGGAGGCTTCCTGCTGTGACGTCGCCGAGCCGTGGTGCGTCGTCTGCTGATCGCCAGTTGTTTTGAGAGCTCGGGGAATTTACAGATTTTGAATGCAGATCATTTAAAAACGGGTGACTGGATGCAAAAAGCGACAACATATTGTTGATATACTCGATCATGGCTATATTTTGACTGCATTACATCAGGAATGATGAAATGGTCTGGACGATTACTTTAAGAGGGAGGCGGCCTGGAGGAGGCATAAGGGTGATGTGACACCAGCGCGGACTTGACCTGGCACACCCGAGGGGCTAAGATTAAACGGATTGACTATAGTAGTATATATTAGACAACACTGTGAGTGCAAACTCCAACCGTGTTGTTGCTGTCGTTGGTCACTGGTCAAAGTGCCTAGGGGTAGACCACTTTCCGTGTGATTCCACCGGGCGCCAACACTGACGGCATCAGAACAGCCAACCCTTGACAGGCTGACATAGAGTTGGCCGTGCGTGGAGTATATAAGAATATCGACCACAAGCACACACACACACGCACTCACACATGCATGCACGCACACACACACACACACACACACACACACACCACCTCTGTAATCTAATTAATTCTTACCTAAAGTGAAGGATAGCAAAGTGATCCCTGAATCGGTGACCATCTTGATTGAGGCCAGGATGCAATTGCTGGTCGTGACCCACATCACCATATCCATCGTCAGCCACCACCGGCACATCTTGCATGCCTGCATCCAAATTTCTTTCCTTGCACAAGTTATAAAGTGCAGCACAGGCCATGATGATCTTGCAGGTTTTCTGTGGGCTGACTCTCACTTCCCCATGGAGAACATGAAACACGCGCTTCCACTGGCCAATGCCCCTTTCGACAACACACCTTGTCTTCTTGTGTGCCCTGCAAACATGATGTGCACTATTAATAAACAATCCGAAGGTTTCACATCCTCAAACAACAAATAACCGCATTTGACGATATCTACCTAGGATCATAATGACTAATGTATGATGTGTACGCAGGACTGAAAGATTTTTAAAGGACCCCTTTAGTGGTGTAATTTCATATCTTGTCAACGGCATTCATCAAATGCAGAATGTACACATCTACATATATCTAGTACTCTCATATCAACTTTCATCTTCTTTTTATAATGAAAATTCAATAGCACCCTTTAAGGTTTGCTTACAGCCTTAGCTTACCCTACTGGGGTGGCTATCATAGTTGCCTCTAAACAAGTGATAATTATATAATTAGCACAAAACATTTTTTTGCGAAAATATTGATGGCTTTCAATAGTATACCAATAATACATGGTGTTTTGTAGTTACAGTTGTCCCTTTGGGTATCTGTATCAAGACATAAGACAAGAATGTAAGGAATACAAATAGGCAATAAAATGGGACATGTAGCTGCTTTAGATAAATGCATTTCTGGACACACTAAAAGGTGGGTATAATTTCGATATTGAGCCCTAAAATGCCAAAAAAATTACTTACATAGCTGAACGTTATTTCAGCCAGAAACGGTTAAGTTAGTTTAAATAAGAGTAACGAGATGAAGCGTGCTCGTTTTCTATATATTTTGATTAGGTTAGGTTATAGCGAAGTTAAATTTGTAATATCAACCTTTTTTTTTTTAGTTCCAGGGGGAGTCGTTTAGGCTGGTTGGGGGGCATCTCTCCCCCACTTCATAATTACGTTTTAGAGGTATGTGAATGGATCTGTGAAGGGCTGGAGAGGAGAAAAACACTAATAAGGGCGGGATAGGACTCTAGAATTTTACCCCAGATTCAATCAATACACCTAAAAGCATTTCAGGTAAACAAAGACTGCCTAGAAATCAGTGGTGCCTAATAACGAAAATGTACCAAATGGGTAATATAATGACTTGTGACGGTATATGTGCAGTTTAAAACAATACATGATTGATGGTTTCAAATCTAAACGTTTCGTTTTCATCATAAGGAGTATTTCTAACGTGCACAACAGCTGTCGGTAATTAAAAAGGCAAATATTTAGGTTAGATTAGGTTAGGTTAGAGAGTTAGGTTAGGTTAGTTAGAAGGTTAGGTTAGTTTGATGGTTTGATTAGGTTAATATTTGATGCTTTTACAAATTTAGTGTTTTTTCCCGTCAAAACGTCTAAAAAAAATATTAGAAATTTGTCATCACTTTTTCGAATTGCAAAACACTCCTTTTGAGGCTTGTACAGTACAAAAAACTATCTCCATAATGGAAAGCATTACATATTAAGCTAAAAAAAACTCAAACTTGTCTTAAAATCTTGCAAGTCATAAACTACTTTTTTTTTTCCCGAAACTGCATATTTACCCTATTGGAGCAACTATTCTGATATGATATGATCTGTGCCGTCTATGCATCCCACTACTCCCGGGAAGCCAGCAATATTCATAAAGTCAACCTGGTTTCGCTGAATGTCGGCTAGCCGGGTTGGGAATTTGACGAATCTTGAGACGAAGGCTGGTTTCACAAAAGCGTCCAATGTCTGACTTATCACAATACTGATGGCTGCCTGAGATAAGCCAAAGTCATCACCGCTACACATTTGCATTTTGCCAGTGGCCAAGTATCGCAGTGTTATGATCACTTTCATTTCTGCACTAACAGGTTGGCTTCTGTTCGTTCGTGGTGATATTGCATCTCTCACCATATCAGTCACCAACATTATTCCCTCGCGATCCAGCCTGTACCTTTTAATAAGGTCAGCATCATCATACATGTCAAGAACATCTTTTCTAGGCCTGTAAATTTTTGGTCTCGGAGGGATCCTGCCTTGTTGTTGTGCGTCCATCTTGGCCTAGTGAAGACCGAGTGCTGGAGAAAAGACTTGAGCATGCCCATGAAGGACACTTAACTTTGGTGCCTGTTAAGCATACTTAAATCGGATAAGCATTTTGGGTAGAATGACTTAAGCATTTCTTTAATATTTAGGTGTAAGATCAGCAAATTTTCGTCTGCTAAGTACGCTTAACAATACTAAGTATTATGGCTTATCTGGGCCCTGGAGTTTAACTGGCTCCGGCACCTATGTGCTTCGCGGGCTTTGAAGGCGTCGCACCTGATTGGTCGAGCGGTGCTTGGGGGGGGGGGGGGGGTGAGAGTTACCAGCCTCGTCCAAGTGTTGAAATTGTGTTGCAATGTTGCCATAAGGTAAGATTATTATACTGCGTGACATAATATTTTGTTGAGTGATACACAAACAACACAGACATATTTAGTATATAACAGTGGTGTGTAGTAAGCGAGTATTTCCTGTGATTAATATGCATTATGATTAATTATCAAACAAAAAATATAATTCTCTCTTTTAACCGCTGAAATACTAATTATTACTATAACAAACATTCCATTGAATCCGATTGACTTCCCATTGAAGTCAAGTAGCAAGGATGACGATGAAAAAAAGGCGATGTATGAAAAATCAGGCTAAATCCAGAGTAACTATGATACATAGTGTCCAAATTTGTTGGTCTATCGACTGGCGTTGTATGTTCGTTTATAGGCTCGCCTCGCATGGCCAAAAACAAGCGCACTATTTGGATCTCATAACCAGCGAAAAATAGCTCGTTTCGAATGCCGCTTGTGGCCGACACTGGGCTTGCAAGCATAAATCAACCTAAAAACGAGCATAGAGGACTGCTACAACTGCATAGAGATAAGACTTTACTCTCGTGTTCAAATGTTGGCTGATCGCTTGAAGAGAGGAAGATGTTTTGAGGGCGTGCCACCTCGTGGAGCGTGCAAGTTCAAAATCCGTAAAAACAGCTTGGACTGTTCATAATGCGTGGCGAGTAAGAGACTGACTTATGTAGTCGCAAATTGTTGCCTGGATCGATAGGGTATGTCGTGTAGGAGCTGAGGTACGTCAATAGTAAATAGCATGGCTTTGCATGGCCAACCCATTGGGCCGGAGCATCAAGCCTACCAGACTAGGAGAAAGCCCTTTTGCTAGTATTTTGATAAGCTATCTTATCACAGAAGAATGATACATTTCATTTCTATCTGCCTAATGCTTAATGTGGATTCACGACACTGGCCCTAATCATTTTTTATCAGACAGGTAGATTAGAGCAAAGGTCACTGCGGAAACACAATCTATCAATTTCGTCTGTTTCTATTGTTTGTGTCTAAGAGGCTACAGAGCAATGAACCACGTGCTTTGGATTCTGCTGTGTGTACAATGTCCGAATCGTTGGCAACAGGAACTTCTGTGAGGCGTCCACACACTAAAGTCTGCCTGGAGAACGTGAAGTCATGTCGGCTTGACGGACGTTGGCGACAGCTGTTTAGCCTGTGTCACACTGTGTTGGTCACAAGAACCTCAAACTTAGGAGAGGAATGAATTTAGTTAGATTGTGGCGGACTATGTTTACTTACCAGTAAAAAATAGCGTCGTATTCTTGTGTGGCGTAGATGTTTCAACCAGAAATAGCATGTGATTTTGATGCAAACAAATGATTTAATGACGATATTTAGTCACTCCATTGCCACAGATTTTCTCAGAGTTTCAAAAGTTCTCTCCTGAAAACGCAAAAGGGTTTTCATCTTATTCTTTGCCCTGTTCTTGGCGCTTTAGAAGTTGCAGTGCTGAATATCACGCCGACCGATCGGGGTAACCCTAAACTCTTTATGTTTATATAAGAATTGGTAGGATTCAGACAAGGGGTCGGCACAATCTATCATCTGTTACCTCTTTCCCTCGTCACTCCATGTTTTAGTCTAGTAGGACTAAGAAGTGAACAGTCTCATGAGGTAGGTAAAGATCTGAATTCTGTGTATCTGTAAATATCTTCCCATTACATTAACTATCGTCACATGGTTAACCACTATCAACGTAATATCAGTTCAAATATTCTTAATTTGAATCATTACCCACCACAAATTTGAATTAAAGCCTAATATTTTTAACTCTTATTTCCATCATGTTTGTTTGATGTTACAATACGTAGTATTATCCGATGGTTATTAATATCATTGTATATTTTGGGTTAATGCAGCAAAACATTGATTTAATTACAGGAAATATTCATGAATGGTTATTTTTCTGATATATCTATTCTATTGGGATAGTAAGTCTTACTTTTTCTTTACATCACCATGGTATTCACTCCAGAGGCTCACAAATTATATAGATATTATTCAATGAAATCGTTATCAACCTATTAAATAATTACACTCTGGTAATATGCAAAAATGGCTTAGTTCTCATGTATGTTACAACTAAATATTTAATCCTGTATTAAATCAATGAGTCTTCACATGCAATATCGGAAGTTATTTGAAACAGTCATACTGAATTTCTTCCATAGTTGATTACTTAGAACTTGACTGAATAAAAATGTCTTTTGACTACCAATATCATGTGAGTTTGCTCACATCACAACACATGCATAGAAATACGATATAACAATAAGTCGATAGTTTGAGTCTGATGATTAAGATTGAATAATATGTAATAGAAATATATTTAGTGATAGCTTGTACTACTCATTTTAGAGAGTTTAATAGTGGACGATACATGGATATACAACAGGGGGAATCTGCACCTTTAGAGTCAATAGGATGAAAATAATGACTGTAAGCCCTTGACTATCTAGAAGTTTGACGATGGAAAAGTAAATTGATGAGATTTCCAGGTATCATCATTTCTTGAATCATACTATTCTTTAAAAAAGTATATTGGATATTTAAGAGGACAGTTATCTAGGAGTTGAATCATAAATTGATAATTGGAGTTTTTGAGGCGAAAATCATAACAACTCTTATTATGCCCATCAGAAGAATTAAGAAAATAGCACTGGCCATCCTACTTTGAATGATGTTACCATAGCATTTTAAGTTTTATAAGGGTTTAAAAAAGGAAATTGTTGAAAAGGTTTTTATTATTAAAATAATATTATGGAATTGTAGTTAAAACCTAAAAAATTTTTAATTAAAAAAATTTTAAATAATAAAATTTTTAAATTAAATTAAATATTAAACAATTTAATGATGGATTAACACTTTAAAATTTAAAATTAAGGTAATTTAAGGTTTTTTTTAAATTCCAATTTTATTTAATGAATTGATAAGGGTCTTAAATATGAGATTTAAAAAAAAATTTTAATAAATTTTATTATAAACTTAAGAAGGGAAATAAAAATTTCCAATTTTTAAAAAAATTATTAATTTTCACCTCTTTAAATTTTTTAAAATTCCAAAAAGGAAAAGTTTATATTCCAAAATAAATATTTATTTTAAAAAAAAATAGTTTTATTACTTTAAACAACTTATAATTAAATTTTTTATTATTAGAAAAAACTTTTAAAAAATTAAAATAAAAAGAATAAAAACCTTTTTTATTTAAAACATGTAAAATTTTAAATTTGAAAAAAAAGGGGGGACAATTAATGAAAAATTTAAAAAAAAAATGAGAATTTACAAATTAAACCAAAAAATTTGAATTTAAAAATTACTTTCTAAAATAATTTAGTAATTAAAATAGAAATAGAAATTTTTTAATGAAACTTAAAAAAAAATTTAATATTATAACATAAAAAAAATTTTAAATCAAGTTTTATTTAATTTAAATTTGAAAACTTAAAATAAAATTTTTTTAGATATGGGTTTTTAATTTTAACATTCATAAAATTACTTTATAAAAATTATAAAATTTATTTATTTTATAAATTAAATTATTTTTTTATCAAATTAAATTTTTAAAAATAATTTTTCAATAAAAAATTAAAAAATTAATTTATTTGTTGATTTATTTTTAATTTATAGAATAAAATTTTTTTTTTTTTTATTTTAATATTAAAAAAATTTTTTAATTAACCCCTAAATTTAATAATTTTCTTTAAAGGGAAAATTTTTTAAAATGAAAAGGGTTTTTTTTTTTAACTTATTCCTTTTAAAAATTTTTTATTTAAAATTTTAAAAAAAAATTAAAGAATTTAAATTTATTTTAAATTGCATATTAAAATTTATTTAAAGATTAAAAAAAAATTTAAAAAATTTTTTTAATTTATTTTAATTTTTATGGGCTTAAAATTGGGAAAAAAAAATGCCCGAAAAAAGACATAAGGAATGGGATAATTAAAAATTTTAAGGTTGGGGCCGAAAAAGTGAATGGAAAAAATTCTTGAAGGGATGAAGGGGAAATCTTATTTTCCAAAAGCGGAAGGTTAAAAAAGCCCCACCAGATTTCAAAGGGTAGTGAGTCACAGTTTTTTGGAAAAATTTTTCCAAAATTGTAAAAGAACTAATTTTTGTCATTCCCCAAAGAGTAATAAACCCGGGGTTTAAGGGTGTTAAACAATGGAATTGGAGAAAAAATATGAAGAGCCGGCTTTTTAATGGTGATAAAAATAGAATGTCTTTTTTTGGGGAGGGTTAATACCAAAAATTGATTTGTTTAAGGGGGTATCTTGGAACCCAAAGTAAAAATTTGGGAGTCAGGATCGGACAACGTTTTGTCCCAATCCCCTTTTTATTGGGTTTTTGAAAAACCCCCTTTGGTTGGGAAATTTTTAAAAAAATTTAAAAGGAGGGTCCCTTAGGTTATTTTCCCGCGTGGCCTTATAAACATTATTTTTATTTAACAAATTTGGGTTGAAGTTTGAAAAACCGGCTAAAAAACAAATTAAAAAAGGACTTTTTTGGAAAAAGAAAATCAAAAATTGACAATTTCCGGTAAAAAATTTGCTTAAAGGGATAAGGCTAAAACGTTTTAGATATTTTTGAATTTATTAATTTCCTTTTTAAAAAATATGGATTAGTAAGGGGGGGAAATCGGAATTTTTAATTTTTAAAAAAAGAATTGGGGACAGGGGGCATTTGTAATTTAATTTTTCTTTTTTGCCAACAACTTTTTCCAATTAAATTAAACAACCCCCCCCCCGTTTCCCAAAATAAAAATAAAGGGGAAAGCATACGGAGGATTGCAGATGCTTATTTAAAGGGAATCCTAAAGGCCTCCACAGAACCTTTCACAAACTTCTCAGAAAGCAAAACTAGGGTTAAATTTTTAAAAAAAAAATTCCCTGAATAGGGCCGGGGCCTTGGGATTTAACTGGGTAAAGAAAAACCCAATTATCCTCAAAATAATGTTTTTAAATAAATTTTTAAAATTACAAAAGTTTTTATAGTTATTTTTAACCCAATTAAATAGGTTTGGAGGGGGGTGGGCCGTCTAGGCAGTTAATAAGATTTTAATTAAAAATTTGCACCTAGGTTTAAAATTATAGTGTGAAGTAAAGTATAATTAGTAACCTCCTTTTTGTTAGGAAATAAGGGTATTCCCTCCCCTGTTTTTTTCGTTTTAAATTGAGAAAATCCAAAAAAACTGGGAATTCCTTTTTTTTTTTTATGAATTTAAAAATTTAAAACAACCCAAAAATAAATGGCCAAACGTTTTTGGAATGGGGCCACCCCTTTTTTGGGTTAAAATTTTTTCAAATTTTCTAAGATATGTAATTTTAAAAATAAAAAATTTTAGAATATAAAAAAAAATTTTTTTTTAAAATATTTCTTTTTTTAAATTTTTATTTTTTTTTTTAATTTTTATTTTTTTTTTTAATTTTTTATTTAAATTAAGATTTTTTAATTTTAAATTTGGGAAAAAAAATTTTTTTAAAATTAAATTTTTAAAAATTTTTAAAAAATTTTTTTTCTTTTTTTTTATTTTAAAAAGAATTTTTTAAAAATTTTTTAAAATTTTTTCCTTTTAAAAAAAAAAAGAATTTTTTTTCCAAAATTTTTTTTTTAAAAAAAAAAAAAAAAATTTAAACAAAAATTTAAAAAATTTAAAAATTATAAATTAAAAAATTTTTAATTTAAAATTTAAAAAAAAATTTTTTTTTAAAAAATTTTTAAATTAAAAAAATTTTTAAAAAAATTTTTTTTTTTCCAATGGAAATCTTTAATAAAAATGAAAAATTCAATACCCCAATTTTTTGCTTAAAAGGGGGACTTTGGGCTATAATTGACTGGACCATGAGGTGAAAATAAAAAGGGTTTTTTTTGGGTGATGGGCGGTTTTAATTTAATTGGGACAAATTATTTTTCCCCCTTAATAATTTAAGGAAAAATTAACAAGGAACATGTGGAAATTGATCGGGAAGATTATTTTAACTGTGACTGAATTATATAGTTAAACCCCTGGAGATTATTTAGTATTGACAAACACGAAAAACGACTTTGGTGGTTTGAAAAAAGGTGGAGAAAAGTACAATGTGGACCGGGCCACTTGCTTGACCAATTTTTAAAAGTTTAAGGGGGTGCGTGGGGAAAAAATCTAAGCAAAGACAGAAAAAAAACCTTTCCTCGGAGGACTTGAAACATGAAATTGGAGGACAGAGGCATTGATGATAAGTGATTCGGGACACACTCGCCACACAACACCATGATTTATAAAAATAATAGCATTAAGCGGCTTCTCGTGACACACAATTCTAGGAGATTGAAGGCGCCCCAACCCCGACAGATAAGAAAACTTTGACAAAAGTTACTTGTGAACATTGCAACATTTGAAACACAAAAATCTCTTTGGTAAATGCTCATGCGGTGGTTTCGCATTTCAAACTGTCTTGCCCAAAATCAGGTGGACGCCTATAAGCGGATAGGAAAGGTCACATTGTCGGGAAAGAGTCAGCTCTAAATACTACAAAAAGGGCCCCACTCCTGGAGGGCTGTGGCCGGGGCCCAACCTGCCCCATGTTTTAATTGAACCTTTTAGCATGAAGACAAAGTGACCCGGCACAAATTTGGCTGCAGCCATTCGCACGTTTAACGCACATTTTCGGTTTTGTTGCCACGCCCAGGTGGGACCCCTAAAACTTTGTCTAAGTGATCCGGCAAGAATTTGCTCATTCAATTGTATTCCCCGGTTTAACTTGCCTTTTTAGGTGTTTACGCACGAAGGGCGGGCCCCGCCCGAAAACATTTTTTCGTGGGTCATAGGATCAATATGTGGCCGCATGGGGGTTTGGCCCTGTACCCATCTATAACGACATACAACAGAAGGAAGAAACAACAAATTTGAGACAAATATATAGTAACTGTTTTTTTACCCTATTCGCTATTTTTCATCTTATCCTGTTTGCTTCAATGGAAAAGTCAATCGATTCAATGGAATGTTTGTTATCGTAATAATTAGATTTCACGGTTAAAAGAGAAATTATATTTTTTGTTTGATAATTAAATCATAATGCATATAATCAAGGAAATATTCGTTTACTACACACCACTTTTATTACTAAATTGTGTGTTGTTGGTATCACCAACAAAATATATGTCACGCAGGTATAATTTACCTTATGGCAACATTGCAACCCCCAATTTCAACATTGGACGGGCGGGTAACTCTCCACCCCCCCCACCAAGCACCGCTCGACCAATCAGGGGCGACGCCTTCAAAGCCCCCGAAGCACTAGGTGGCCCGGGCCAGTTAAACTCCAGGCCCAGTAAGCCATAATACTTAGTATTGTTAAGCGTACTAGCAGACAAAAATTTTGCTGATTTTACACCTAAATATTAAAGAAATGCTTAAGTCATTCTACCCAAAATGCTTATCCGATTTAAGTATGCTTAACAGGCCCCAAAAAGTAAGTGTCCTTCATGGGCATGCTCAAGTTTTTTCCCCAGCACTCGGTCTTCACTAGGCCAAGATGGACGCAAAACAACAAGGCAGGATCCCTCCGAGACCAAAAATTTCAGGCCTAGAAAAGATGTTTGACATGTATGATGATGCTGACCTTATTAAAAGGTACAGGCTGGATCGCGAGGGAATAATGTTGGTGATGATAGGTGAGAGATGCAATATCACCACGAACGAACAGAAGCCAACCTGTTAGTGCAGAAATGAAAGTGACCCATAACACTGCGATACTTGGCCACGGGCAAAATGCAAATGTGTAGCGGTGATGACTTTGGTTTATCTCAGGCAGCCATCAGTTTTGTGATAAGTCAGACATTGGACGTTTTGTGAAACGCCTTCGTCTCAAGATTCGTAAAAATTCCCAACCCGGCTAGCCGACATTCAGCGAAACCAGGTTGACTTTATGAATATTGCTGGCTTCCCGGGAGTAGTGGGATGCATAGAGGGCACAGATCATATCAATCAGAATGTTGCTCCAATAGGGTAAATATGCAGTTTCGGGAAAAAAAAAAAGTAGTTTATGACTTGCAAGTTTTTAAAGACAAGTTTGAGTTTTTTTAGTTTAATATGTAATGCTTTCCATTATGGAGATAGTTTTTTGTACTGTACAAGCCTCAAAAGGAGTGTTTTGCAATTCGAAAAAGTGATGACAAATTTCTAATTTTTTTAGACGTTTTGAGGGGGAAAAAACACTAATTTGTAAAGCATCAAATATTAACCTAATCAAACCATAAACTAACCTAACTTCTAACTAACCTAACCTAACTCTCTAACCTAACCAAACCCTAAAATTTTTGGCCTTTTTAATTACCGACAGCTGTTGTGCACTTTTAGAAATACTCCTTATGATGAAAACGAAACGTTTAGATTTAAAAACCATCAATCATGTATTTGTTTTAAACTGCACATATACCGTCACAAGTCATTATATTACCCATTTTGGTACATTTTCTTATTAGGCACCACTGATTTCTAGGCAAGTTTTTGTTTACCTGAAATGCTTTTTGGGTGTATTGATTGAATCTGGGAAAATTTAGAGTCCTATCCCGCCCTTATTAGGTTTTTCTCCTCTCCAGCCTTCACAGATCCATTCACATACCTCTAAAACGTAATTATGAAGTGGGGGAGAGATGCCCCCCAACCAGCCTAAACGACCCCCCCTTTGGGAAACTAAAAAAAAAACAGGTGATATTACAAATTTAACTTCGCTATAACCTAACCTAACCAAAATATATAGAAAACGAGCACGCTTCATCTCGTTACTCTTATTTAAAACAAACTTAACCGTTTCTGGCTGAAAAACGTCAGCTATGAAAGAAATTTTTTTGGATTTTAGGGCTCAATTTTCGAAATTATACCCACCTTTTAGTGTGTCCAGAAATGCATTATCTAAAGCAGCTACAGCCCCATTTTATTCCCTATTTGTATTCCTTACATTCTTGTCTTATGTCTTGATACAGATACCCAAAGGGACAACGTAACTCCCAAACACCATGTATTATTGGTATACTATTGAAAGCCATCAATATTTTCGCAAAAAAATGTTTTGTGCAAATTTATATAATTATCACTTGTTTAGAGGCAACTATGATAGCCACCCCAGTAGGGTAAGCTAAGGCTGTAAGCAAACCTTAAAGGGTGCTATTGAATTTTCATTATAAAAAGAAGATGGAAGTTGATGTGAGAGTACTAGATATATGTAGATGTGTACATTCTGCATTTGATGAATGCCGTTGACAAGATATGAAATTACACCACTAAAGGGGTCCTTTAAAAATCTTTCAGTCCTGCGTACACATCATACATTAGTCATTATGATCCTAGGTAGATATCGTCAAATGCGGTTATTTGTTTTTTGAGGATGTGAAACCTTCGGATTGTTTATTAATAGTGCACATCATGTTTCAGGGCACACAAGAAGACAAGGTGTGTTGTCGAAAGGGGCATTGGCCAGTGGAAGCGCGTGTTTCATGTTCTCCATGGGAAGTGAGAGTCAGCCCACAGAAAACCTGAAAGATCATCATGGCCTGTGCTGCACTTTTATAACTTGTGCAAGGAAAGAAATTTGGATGCAGGCATGAAAAGATTGTGCCGGTGTGGCTGACGATGGATATGGTGATGTGGGTCACGACCAGCAATTGCATCCGGGCCTCAATCAAGATGGTCCCGATTTAGGATCACTTTGCTATCCTTCACTTTAGGTAAGAATTAATTAGATTACAGAGGGGTGTGTGTGTGTGTGTGTGGTGTGGTTTTGTGGTGCTGTGTGTGGGGGTGTGCTTGTGGTCGATATTCTTTTATACTTTCCCCGCACGGCCAACTCTATGTCAGCCTGTCAAGGGTTGGCTGTTTGATGCCGTCAGTGTTGGCGCCCGGGGGAATCACACGGAAAGTGGTCTACCCCAGGCACTTTGACCAGTGACCAACGACAGCAACAACACGGTTGGAGTTTTCACTCACAGTGTTGTCTAATTTTATACTTATAGTCAATCCGTTTAATCTTGGCCCCTCGGGTGTGCCAGGTCAAGTCCGCGCTGGTGTCACATCACCCTTATGCCTCCTCCAGGCCGCCTCCCTCTTAAAGTAATCGTCCAGACCATTTCATCATTCCTGATGTAATGCAGTCAAAATATAGCCATGATCGAGTATATCAACAATATGTTGTCGCTTTTTGCATCCAGTCACCCGTTTTTAAATGATCTGCATTCAAAATCTGTAAATTCCCCGAGCTCTCAAAACAACTGGCGATCAGCAGACGACGCACCACGGCTCGGCGACGTCACAGCAGGAAGCCTCCCAGCCCTGCCTGATACAGATGCGCGGAGACATGGAGAAAAATGTAGTACTTGGGGAATTTTGGGTGTTTCTGATATATTTTTTGTGCGATGTGGCATGTACTTGCATCCTTTGTGGGTGCAGCGTGGGGGCTGTGCCTTTCCCGAGAGCTTAGCACCCATTTGCAACCTGTGGGGCGACGATATATGTGTGCAGACGTGATATATATGTGCCATGTCGCACAAATAATATACCAGAAGCACCCGGGATTCTTCGGGTACTGCATTTTTCTCTGAGTCTCCGTGTGTCTGTGTCGGGCGGGGCTGGGAGGCTTTCCCGCTGTGACGTCGCCAGCAAGTTTCGTGCCACGGCTGGAATGTGGCTGTTGTTTTTCCGCGCTTTTTACAAAAGTCATGTTTTTAGGGAAATAAGGCGTGAAAATTAATTATTTTTTGTGGATTAGGTATTTTGAATTAACAATTGAACATTCAACATAATTATGCAAAGAAAAAATGGGTCTGGAAGATTACTTTAACCTCTCTGTCGCTCTTGCTCTCAATATAGTTTGATTGAGAATAGTCCATGTAATAGCTAAAAGTATGAGAGAAACGTCAACTTCAGCCTGTCAAGGTGAACGTGACAACACAGCAGGGAAACTCACCACTCCAACCCAGGGGCCAAGATGAAGGGGGTCGACTATACTACAAACATCAATACATGTGTCCGAAGGGCCCCCAAGCACTTGTGTAGCCTATAGTTGTTAAAGAATGCAGGCCAACTCGGCCAACTGCATACCTCCCCGGGCGCAGTTAATAATTTTGAGAAAACTGAATGTATAATATAATTAAAAATACATGCAAAAATGTCTTGATTCATTGTAAGAGACAGTTGCTAAAACTGTTAAAACAACATTTTCATAGTCTGACTACCGTGTCAGAAAATAGTTCTCTGCGTTATGACTTTTATCACAAAATATCAATACTCGGGCACTCTCAACTTGTACACAGTTCGTTGACACATCCTACACATGATTACTTTCCCTTTGGGTCTGATAATTTACTCATACTATATATTCTTTCCTTACACAGCCGGGAAAATTAGTATGAAACTTCATGCTGAGATGAGCCACAATCCTTCAACATTAGAACCCTCTGCAGCAGAGGTGAAGCGACTGGCAACAGGGTCCTATAATCGACCTACCTCTGTTTACCTGCAAAACATTATCTCTTTGCTTCAGGTTGGGTTCTTTCCCATTTCTCGTATAATTATCCCGTCTACCTGCATGTAGAAATTAAGGAAAAAGAGCTAAGTTAAAAGTAAATAAAAAAAAGGAAAAAAATTGTCATTTATATTTACCTAAAAACAAGTTAGATCAATAAATTTATACACACAAAACACACACGCCAAAACATATATAAAACACACACACCAGCAACACATGTACAGTGTACACACACCCCACACACACACACCCAGAGGTTACATCCCGGTGTTTTCAAAGGGAAAAAGAAGCCTGGTTCCAAAGAAGTCCTGTTTGATTGGGCGAAAGGGAAAACAATGGGTTGTTCCTTAAAATGGCCCGTACCAAGGGGAGTGGAATTTGGGTAATCCGGGTTGGTTAGCCGGGGTTTGTGGACCGCCTGTGGGGTTGGCAACACAAAGGCCCCTAAGGTGAAAGATATAAATGGGATATAAGATGGGGCCACAGAGGCAGTTCTTGGCCTTTAAAACAATAATGAATTCCCACAACAAGACCAACCAGGTAAATTAAAAAATAAAAACAAAAACAAACAAAAGCCTGAACACACCAAAATGAAAATAAAACCCGCCAATCCCTTCGCCAAAAACATCAGCTGGATGGGGCCGATTTTTTTTTTGGGTTTTTAGTGCATCGTCGGAGGTGGTATTGCCTGCAAAAAAAGTGTTTCCCAATTTTGCGGGTCATGGTGCAGGTTTTAAGATTGAATAATCCCCTTGTGGGTTATTTGTGGGAACCATTATCTATTTGGGAGAATAAGTCTAGGTGGGAATCATAATGAATCCCCTCAATAAAAGCATTCACTTCCCCAAAGTTTACCTTGGTAGTCCAAATTAAAAATACAGTTTCATTCGCACTTAAAAATTAAAAAAATAATTGAAAAATCCCTTCTCAACAAACCAAAACCAAAACTTTTAACCTTTCAAAATAAAAAACAACATTTAACAAAAAAAACACAAATATTAAGCACAACTCCCAATAGTAACTCTCAACTCAAAAAATTGCTTAAAAAAACCTAATATGGAATGAAAAAGGACCACAGAGCTTAGTGGAAAATGTACCGTTATTTTTTTTTCTGTTTCTCAGCCTGGATGTGGGGGTTGTGTAAATGCCTTTTGAAAGAACAAATTTTCTTGACGCATATTTCTAGCCTTGCAGTTTTCATGTGAGGTTTTATAGATTTGTGTATTTTAAGTATATTATTTTTATTTTTTCTTTTTTAGTAGAATATAGCAAAAAAAGCTTTTATTTATTAAACTCAAATCCCTTCAAAAGCATTTCCAGTCTGATGTTTGTTAAAATAAGAAATGAAAATTAAACATTATTTACTACATTAGACGACTTAAATCACCCTCGGGTACAACAAAACCCCCTGAAAGTCACTTTGGGCTCGTACACATCGCTTTTCGTTAATGGCAATGAACCTTTTGCCCCTCACCGTTCAAATCAATCCACATATAAGGAAATTAATGTTAATAAAACCATAATGAAAGTGTTGAATTTCCCAAAAATTATAAATTTACAGTTTTTAGGGAAAGGAGTCAATGTTAAAAGGGAATTTAAAAAAAAAAGAGAAATTTTGGGAAAGACGAGGAGAAAAACGGCGGGAGAAAGATTTTTGGAACAGGTGATTTAAGCAAATGTTATCAAGGTACTTTTTTATTACGAAGGAATGGATGGGGGAGGGGAGGGAACAATGAGTTAACCTAGATAAAGGAGAAGATAAGTGGAGACTGAAGATGAAAAGATTTGATGGAAAGTTGTAGAGAGCGGCTGTAATAGTGTGTGTTGAAAGAGCAAATGTAAGGGGTAAAAGGGGCAAGGTGCCATCACGGTCTGAATCACAGACCTTAAAGGAGTAATTAGTCCAGGGGTGGAGGTAGTAATGTTAGAAGTTATTAGAAAATCCAAGTTTTTGAATTTTGGAAAAACAGGAGGCGCCCGGGGGGCATTTTGGGTTTAACAGTTTAAAATTGAAAAATTAGTTTGGGGGGTATTTTTTTTAACAAAAAGGAGGTGGGAGGGAGGGAAAACGATTAACCTGTTAAAATAGAATTTACCCCCAGGGGAGAGGGGGAGAAAAGAGAGGATTAAAAGGGAGAGTATTGGTTTTAATTTTTGGGGAAAGAGAAATTAAATTTAAATCGGGTTTTTTCCCATCCTTTTTACTCTCAACCTTTAAAAGGCTCTTCCTTTCCTTGGTTTTTACTTTGTAGGTTGGTAAATATAAGTTAGATACTTATCCTTATCTAGACACTCAAGTACCAAACAGTTATGATTTCACAAAGGACCGCCAGGACAACTGGTTGGACTCAAGGCTGCCAACACAATGCGCAGGGAAAGCTGGGACACGCGACCAAAGCCCCTACAAACCTGCCCCCGACCGGTAGGTAGGTAAGGAGAGGTATTGATTTCTGATGAATTGAAAACGCACAAAAGTAACCTTTTAACGCCCAGAAATCATAATGTTGGCGCTTAATGGAAGAAGAAAAGAAAAAGAAGAGAAAGAAAGAGAAAAAGAGGAAGGAGAAAGGAAAAAAAAGAAATGGAAATGTTTAGAGGAAGGTAAAAAGTGGGGTAGAAAAGTATGATGAAGCGATACATGGTGAATTTAAGGGAAAAGTACTCAAAGGACTGAATTTCCTGGGGGGGGGGGGTTATTAGAAAGAGAGAAAAGAGAGAAGATGAGAGAGAGATTGGGAGCAAACCAGTCCTCACTGATTCGTACGACAACGACGTATTTTTTCTGAGAGCTCATGCACGTTTACGTACCTCGCAAAATCGTGCAAACAGGTGTAGTGGCGATAGGGGAAGGGACAGGCTTCAAAGACTGAATTTAACTTACCACCGAGATTCCCCCCGAAGTTTCTTTCATATGGGGTCCATATGAATAAATTATAAAAAGAATCAAAAATCATTGAAATGCTACCATATACAGTTAGTATGAATTTAACTGGTCTTGTAATTTAATTCAGACCATTTCATCACCGATTTTAAGCATTTAATTCAATGATCTGAAATCGGAATCCCGTGGCTGGCAGTTTTAAAGGTGGGGTGTTTGGTGCGAAAATTAATTGCGATAAAGATGACCCCATTATCAAAATAAGTCTCTGTTTTCTTCTATAAAATTTGGGTAAGGATTGAAACTTCCCATTCATTTAAGCAAATTAAAGCCGATACAAAGTTAAAATTTTACCAGGGCAGAAATTTGGGGTGTTCACACTTTTTCTAAAAATGTGCGTCGGCACCGTCAAATCTAGCAAGTTGAAAACAAATGTGGAAAACTTTTTTCTGGAAAATTAGTTAAAACAAAGCCCGGGGGGGTTCGGGAGATTTTCAGTTGAAACAAAAAATCCACTCACGGTGATCTTGATTCAGCTTCACTATGATACCAATAATAAAAGAAATATGATGCCTAGGGTTAGAAGTTCTAACATAGTATTGGTTTTATATATGTACATTTTGCCCTAACAAACTTTGGTTTTGATAAATGTGAATCAGGCTTAACATAACATTAAGAAAATTTTAATATTACCCTTTGGTTTTGTGCATGGAAAAAAGCCCTTTTGTTATAGCAATTATATCAAGGTTAAATCAGACCCCCATTTGGGCCAGTTTCCCAATGTAAAATAGAATTCAACAATATGTTGTACTTTTGCATCCAGTCAGCTCGTTTTTTTAAAAATCCGTAATTAAAATCTGCAAATTCCACGAGCTTCCCCAAAAAGCCCTCAAGACTTGCAGACGATGCCCACGGCTCGGGACGTCACTTTAGGTGTCTCCTTCCCCCCCGCTAATCCAGAAAACACGTAAACCAAGAGATGAAAAATAAATACTTTAAGATTTTTGTGTTTCGATAGATTTTTTTGCATGCCATATGCCCTGCATCCTTATGGGTGCAGCAAGACAATGTGCCCTTTTCCCGAAAAAGTTTGCACAATTCAGACCGATACGACAACTTAAATGTGTTTAAAGATTAGTGCGGCGGAGTGAGGAGGGGGAGAAAGAAGAGGAGGGGGAGGGAAAACTCAGGACAATAATGACCTCGTATGTTTGTAGACGATTAGCAAAGAGAGAGAGGGAAGGAAGAGAGAAGAATGGAGGAGGAAGGAGATAATTAAAGGGGTTTCCCCCTAAATTAGTCACGTCGGCGGAGAAGAGGCCTCCTTCCTTTCTATTTCATCGATTATTTTTCTCTCTCTCTCTCTCTCTCTCTCTTCTCTCTCTGCTCTCTCCTCTCTCTTCTCTCTTCTTTTCTCTCTCTCTCTCTCTCCTTATCCTTTCGCCCACAAACATTTAGTGTGTGTGTGTGTGTTGTGGTTTTCGAAACTAAACATAAAGGGTTTTCCGAAAGGGACCTTCATTGTGATTTCCCCGCAAAAATTATGGTTTCCGATACTTACTAAACCATGTCTGGAGAAGTGCCAGGCTCTGCTGATCCTAAGGCGTAACACTTTCGTCCCCCGTATTCTGGTTAACAATAGGGTTGGGCTCCCATCACAATGAGGTTTGTTTTCTCATTACGCGAGCGCGGGCATTTATTTGTTCAGATTGAGCATCGTACTCTAGATCTGTAACACCGACAGATTCACTGTCTGACACCCAAGTAAATGTCATCATCACATTTGCGACAGGGGTTCACACAGGCCCGACGACTTGTTACATTTGAGCACCTATGTGACGTCTCAATAAAATTTGTAGGGCCCCGTTTGGAGGGAAGAAAAAAATTCGGGCGCTTTTTACAAAAAATCGTGTGTTACGGGAAAAGGCCTGGGAAAAAATTATTTTTGGTTTGGGTTTGGTGTTTTGGGAATTTAAATTCAACATAAGGCAAAAAAATGGGTTGGCGATTACTTTAAAATAATTCATCCATCTCCCCATCTTGCCATATATTAGATTTTTCTTTTCACACTGACAAATCATGTAACATGTGGAAAAAATAATACGAAAATATCACTCGCAACTACGTACTATCCCCCCCTTTGTCCTGACTCGCCGATTCCGTCACCTTTCCAGGCCCCTTCCTCCTCCCTCGGACAATGCAGACATTGTAACACCAATCCTACCGTCCCCCTCACTCCTCCACAAACACTGACGCTCCCGCCCTACCACGACTGCTTCACCGTCGTACCCTAGGAATAAGAACGACAGGCCCTACATCGCCCCCCTGTCTCCAAACTAAGTCGGAGAAACGACCATCCCCCGTATCAAATCTTGAAACCCGCCACAACGCCAAATTGTAATTTTGGTAACTACTTAGACGGGGGCCCTTTTTTGTTTCCCTAAGCAGCGGGGCGGCTGCGGAAAATAAATCGAGTAAAAACTGCAAACTTTGAGACAAACGTAATTTTCATTGACATTTGGGACCATTAGTAATTTATTGAATTAAGAATCGGTGGATAAAATAAAGGGGGTGGTTACCAATAGATAAATTTTATATCTAGGGAGGGATTGGCCCCAATGGGATGGTAGAGGGGTGGTGGTAGAAGGGTGGGGGGTGGGGTGTGGTAGGAGAGGGGATGGCTGAGGGGGTGATGGTAAATTCAGTAACTGAAAACTCACTTCATCTCTTGCTAAAACAGCTTTAAGAAATTTGTCTTGGGTCTCGTCCTTTTTTTTTCCCCCCCAATTCGCCCTACAAGGGGGGTTACCGCCCATGAGGGGGTATGTTCACAGTTTGGGGAGGGCCACATAATCTCCAAAATTGGAAAGCTTTTTTGTTTTCAATCCCCTTTAAAGAGTTTAATTTTAAATACCGCCCAGGGTTTTTGAAGACAATCGTTTCAAAAAATATCCCCCCCCAATCTTTGGTGACGGGGGTTTAAATTTTTGAAGGGAAAAATAAATTAAAAAAATATTAAATTTTAAAATTTTTTGTAAAAAAACCAAAAATTTTTTCAAAGGTCCGATAAAGGGGTAAAAATAAAAAAATTTATTTGAAAGGTTGAGCCCCGAATTTAGGTTATTTTGAAGCAAGCCCGGGGGCAGGGTTTCACACTGGGGGGGGAAAAATTTTCCAAACAAATCTTATTTTGTTGTTTTTTTATATTTTTCCCGCGAAAAATAAAAAAAAAATAAGGGGGGGATGCGGGAATGAGTAATAAAAAATAGGTTAGGGTTTTAGGGGGGGGGCCGGGGCCAACCGAAAATTTAATTGGCCCCCGTCGATAAAAGGGGGAAAAAAAAATCCAAACCAACTTTTATGCTTGTTGGCCACCCAAAACCCGTTGTTCCAACCTTGGCCCCAAATCCCAAAATTTCCAGGGCGGCGTCTTTTTGGGGGGGAAAGGGAAGGGGGGTGTGTTCGGGATTTGGGGTTTTTCCTCCCCCTTAAAGGGTTTTCCCCGGCCACCCCTTTTTTCCCCCAGCCCTTTGCTGGGATAGTACGGGGGGGGGTCCCCCCTTAAAACGGGCCCCCCGTTTCCCAATCCCTTGCCATGGGGCTTCGCTGGGGAAAAGTGTGAAGAAGGCCTAAAACCTTCAAGTGGATCGGGAAGCCCCCGGGTTCGGGGCCAGGGGCCCCCCCCAAAAAATTAAAAACAAAAACTTTTAAGCGTTAAAAAAAAAAAATCCCCAACCCTTTTTTGCATTTTTTTGCTCCAAAGGGCAAAAAGAAAAGAAAAAAAGAAGTTGGGGAATTTCGGGGGTTGGATCTCTTGGGGGTGAGGCGCTTACAGTCGACCGAAAAAAAGGGAAATTTAAAACGGGGCCAGTGTGCCCCCCCAAAATTTTGGTCTCGTAATTTTTTTTCTTCACCTGTTTAAATTTAAATTGCGTCCCCACTTTTTCCCCCTGGCCAAAATTTCGGTTCTTTGGAAAAAAAGCCAGGGGAGGCAAGGGGGAAAACGAGTTTTGGAAAAAGGGGGACTGTAGAGGATAACCTTTGGAAAAATGCCCGGGGGGGGGTTTCCCCCCGGGTTGTTAGGGTTGGGGTTAGTAAAAGCACGGGGGTAGATTCTAGGTTAGAGATAATTAACCCAGGATTAAAACTTTTTCCCCCTTTTTTTAAAGGTTGGGAAGGGGGGGGTTTTTGGGTGGGGGAGGAACCTATTAAAGGGGAAAAATGCCCCCCCCCCCATAAAACTTAACTAAAATTCTCTAGTTATTTTTTTTTCCCTTTTCCCCCATTTTTTTTTGGGGGGGGGC
>JACEEZ010004510.1:12500-21290 GCA_016584305.1 Chionoecetes opilio | reverse complement strand
GGGGTGGGGGTGTGGTGAGGGAAAATAGGTGGGGGGTGATGGGTAATGGGTGAGTGAATGGGTGTGTGGGTGATGGGTAAGGGGTGAGTGAATGGGTGGGGGGTGATGGGTAATGGGTGAGTGAATGGGTGTGTGGTGATGGGTAATGGGTGAGTGAATGGGTGGGGGTGATGGGTAAGGGTGAGTGAATGGGTGTGTGGGGATGGGTAATGGGTGATTGAATGGGTGGGGGGTGAGTGAATGGGTGGGGGGTGATGGGTAATGGGTGTGTGGTGATGGGTAATGGGTGAGTGAATGGGTGGGGGGTGATGGGTAATGGGTGAGTGAATGGGTGTGTGGTGATGGGTCATGGGTGAGTGAAGGGGTGGGGGGTGATGGATAATGGGTGAGTGAATGGGTGGGGGGGATGGGTAATGGGTGAGTGAATGGGTGTGTGGTGATGGGTAATGGGTGAGTGAATGGGTCGGGTGTGATGGGTATGGGAGTGAATGGGTGGGGGGTGATGGGTAATGGGTGAGTCAATGGGTGAGGGGTGTAGGTAATGGGTGAGTGAATGGGGTGGGAAATGATGGGTAATGGGTGAGTGAATGGGTGTGTGGTGATGGGTAATGGGTGAGTGAATGGGTGGGGGTGAGTGAATGGGTGGGGGGTGATGGGTAATGGGTGTGTGGTGATGGGTAATGGGTGAGTGAATAGGTGGGGGGGTGATGGGTAATGGGTGAGTGAATGGGTGTGTGGTGATGGGTAATGGGTGAGTGAATGGGTGGGGGTGATGGTAATGGGTGAGGAATGGGTGGGGGGTGATGGGTAATGGGTGAGTGAATGGGTGTGTTGTTATGGGTAATGAGTGAGTGAATGGTGGGGGGTGATGGGTAATGGGTGAGTGAATGGGTGTGTGGTGATGGGTAATGGGTGAGTGAATGGGTGGGGGTGATGGGTAATGGGTGAGTAAATGGGTGGGGGGTGATGGGTAATGGGTGTGTGGTGATGGGTAATGGGTGAGTGAATGGGTGGGGGGTGATGGGTAATGGGTGAGTGAATGGGTGGGGGATGATGGGTAATGGGTGAGTGAATGGGTGTGTGGTGATGGGTAATGGGTGAGTGAATGGGTGGGGGGTGATGGGTAATGTTGAGTGAATGGGTGGGGGTGATGGGTAATGGGTGAGTGAATGGGTGGGGGGAATACATACATTTCTACATCCATGATTTCAGGAAAGTTAGAAGGGGCTATCTGGAGAGTCCATGTTTGGTGGCCAAAGGCCCACCAATAGCCCTCCGCAGAAGCTAGCCAAAAAGTCCGCCCGGAGGGTGGCTTTGCGGCTAGTAAATATAAAATGTCTTTTTTATATTATATGTAGCTATAGACAGCTCTAGTGTAAAACCTAGAGCTTTAGCTATAATAAAATCAAATGTACTAACAGTTTTAATAAATATATAAAGAAAAGAGGAGAGAGAGAGAGAGAGAGGAGAGAGAGAGAGAGAGAGAGCAGAGAGATGGGAGAGAGAGAGGAGACGAGCGAGAGAGAGAGAGAGAGAGAGGAGAGAGAGAGAGAGAGAGAAGCATAATAGAAAAAAGGACTTAATCAATAAGGACTTCAATCGCAAGAGAGTGGACGAGAGAGAGAGAGAGAGAGAGAGAGAGAGAGAGAGAGAGAGAGAGAGGAGAGAAGAGAGAGAGAGAGAGAGAGAGAGAGAGAGAGAGAGGAGAGAGAGGAGAGAGAGAGAGAGAGGAGAGAGAGAGAGAGAGAGAAGAGAGAGAGAGAGAGAGAGAGAGAGAGAGAAAGCATAATCAGAATAAAAGGACTTCCAATCCAATTAATGTAGCTTTCGGACAGAGAGAGAGAGAGAGAGAGAGAGAGAGAGAGCAGAGAGAGAGAGAGAGAGAGAGAGAGAGAGAGACGAGAGAGAGAGAGAGAGAGAGAGAGAGAGGAGAGAGAGAGAGAGAGAGAGAGAGAGAGAGAGAGAGAGAGAGAGAGAGAGAGAGAGAGAGAGAAAAAAAAAAAAAGAAGATATATCAATCTTGACTTATAGCACAAAAAAAAACCATCCGTAAGGACTAATCAGTGAATCTCCAATCGAGAAATAGTATTTTTTCTTTATAATTATATTCTATGATCAGAATGGTCGACGATGTTTCAGTCATTTTTTCCCTACCTCCATCTCCTCCTTCTCCTCCTCTTCCTTCCTCCCCTCGGACTCCCTGTCCTCCTCGGGGGCGGAGAGGCAGTCCCCCTCGGTCTCGCTGTCATCCTCGGGGGCGGAGAGGGAGTCCCCCTCGGCAGTCCCCCTCGGTTTAGCTGTCGTCCTCGGGGGCGGAGAGGCATTCCCCCTTGGTCTTGCTGTCGTCCTCGGGGGCGGAGAGGCAGTTCCCCTCGGTCTCGCTGTCATCCTCGGGGGCGGAGAGGCATTTCCCCTCTGTCTCGCTGTCGGCCTCGAGGGCGGAGAGGCATTCCCACTCGGTGTCGGTATCGGATCTAAAAAAACAGCTGATAGATCATAAAATGACCAAGAAAAAGAAGAGGGCGGAGGGGCAGATTGATCGGCTGAGAGGCGAGAAAGAACAGAACCGAGATCGTATTATGGCACTTTTGCCCCTGCTGGAGGAGGACATGAATGCCGCCAAGGAGCCTCCCCGGGGACTAGGAGTTCTTGAAGAAGAGTCTGAGCAAAAGGACGCAGACAGCCCTCAGCTGGACTGCGCGCATGGCGCGTGCGTCCTTGACTGCGATCAGTGTTTCCAACCAACAAAAGGAAAGAAGAAAAAAGAAATCCGCGAACGGATTAAACAAGAAAAGAAGAAACCGCGAGATCGTAGTATGGCGCTTTTGGCCAAGCTGGAGAAGGACATGAATGTCGCCGAGGAGCCTTGCCGGGGACAAGGAGTTCCTGAAGAAGAGTCTGAGCAAAAGAACGCAGACAGCTCTCAGCTGGACTGCGAGCACTGCGCGTTGGTCTCAGACTGCGATAAGTGTCTCCCTCAAATATAAGACAACCAAAGAACATTAATAATTGCGTTGATTAAGCATAAGATGAAGACGAAGCAAGAACATAATAAGGCGCTCAACGCCAAACTTGAGAAGAATAATTGAGCAAACGCTGCCCAGGATTACGGAGCTCCCGGGGAAACGTCCGAGATCGTCAAAAAGTTTGAAGATCGATTTCCGGAACTCAAGTGCAAGCATTCTGTATTTGTCGCGTATTGTGACCAATGTTCCCGTAAGTTAGTTGGCGAAGAAAAAAAACGGCTAAAAGATTATTAAATGATGAATAGAAAGAAGAGCCTCCGGCTGTGAATCTAGCGTGAAGTGGCGCTTAACGCCGAGCTGGCCAAGGCACAGACTGAAGCGGCAAACACCGACCCGCCACCAATTACTCACCACTAGCAAATACGGTTCACGTTTGATCCAGACCTGCCGCGGCCTATTAAGAATCGGGAACATCTTTATGAAGATTACTTTAAGAGTGGATTGGGCGTAATAAACCAAAGTGTGCGACGCCTTCACGAGCTTAATGATGACACGGAGGTCTTCACTGAGGAAAAGCAGGCGATGGCTGCCCGACGCGGCTACACTAAGGCCTGAACACGCTGGGCAAGTATATGTGGGCCCGCGGCGATGGACTTCATAGAAAACAACAACAACGCTTTCGAGTTAGATGATCAAGAGCAAACACTTGCCACAAGTACTTACTTGTTATAACACGTCATTGAATGAATGTTGTCAGCCTGTGTTGCGGCGAAATCAAGCCAACCATTGCACTGAACTATGCGGACACGCGCTCAGACTACCTCAACAAGCAGATCTCTAATTGTACCGTAGCGTCGGTCTTACTGCCTCATTTGTGTCCCGGTTCATTACTTAACTTACCGCAGACTGTTTTTAACCCAGCCAAGGGGGTGCCCTTTATTAGGCAGTTCCTTGCCGGTCCCAAGCCCGGATACATGGGGAGGGTTGAGGTTGGGCTAGATCCCCAACTTTAATAAAAAACACTCTTTTACTAAAACCATGGCCCAGCCTCGGAATTAGGACAAACCTGCAGATGACGACTTAGTGATCAGCGTCAGTGCTGATCACGCGACCCTGACCACCCGTATGACCACCCCCAACGGTCCTCCAGTGGCGGACGGCCAGGCCCTCGAGACGTCAGCCTCTGGCCGTGAACCCCCCGCGTGGCAGGAACTGCTCGGGGGTAGGGAAGAAAGTATGAAGCTGGATTGCGAGCATTGCTCGTTTGTCTCAGACTGAGAAAAGTGTTTCCCTCAAATAACAGGCATGCAAAGTAAATCAATCCGTGCATTGATTAAACAGCAGAAGATGCAGGCGAAGCGAGAACAGGATAAGGCGCTTAACGCCAAAGTTGAGCAGGACAAGAAGCAAGAAGGAAAAGCTGCCCATGGGCACGGAACTACTGAGGAAGAGTCTGAGATCGTCAACAGATTTCAAGATCAATCTCCGGGACGCAAGTGCGAGCATGGTGTTTTTGTCTCATTCTGTAAGCCATGTTCCCATCAGTTAAATAGTGAAGAAAAAAACCAGGTGATGGATCATAAAATGACGAAGAAAAAAAAGAGGGCGGGGAGGCAGAGTGATCGGCTAAGAGGCGAGAAGGAACAGAAGCGAGATCGTATTATGGCACTTTTGCCCCGGCTGGAGGAGGACATGAATGCCGCCGAGGAGCCTCCCCGGGAACTAGGAGTTCTTGAAGAAGAATCTTAGCAAGAGGACGCTGACAGCCCTCAGCTGGACTGCGAACATGGCGCGTGCGTCTTTGACTGCGATCAGTGTTTCCAACCAACAAAAAGAAAGAAGAAAAAAATAGTCCGCGAATGGATTAAACAAAAGAAGAAACCTCGAGATCGTATTATGGCGCTTTTGGCCAAGCTGGAGGAGGACATGAATGTCGCCGAGGAGCCTCCCCGGGGACAAGGAGTTCCTGAAGAAGAGTCTGAGCAAAAGGACGAAGACAACCCTCAGCTGGCCTGCGAGCACTGCGCGTTGGTCTCAGACTGCGAAAAGTGTCTCCCTCAAATACAAGATAACCAAAGAACATTAATCATTGCGTTGATTAAGCAGAAGATGAAGACGAAGCGAGAACATAAAAAGGCGCTCAACGCTAAACTTGAGAAGAATAATGAAGAAAACACTGCCCAGGGGCACGGAGCTTCAGAGGAAACGTTTGAGATCGCTAAAAAGTTTGAAGATCGATTTCCGGAATTCAAGTGCAAGCATTGTGTATTGGTCGCGTATTGTGACCAATGTTCCCGTAAGTTAGGTAGTGAAGAAAAAAGACAGCTAAAAGATTATGAAATGATGAAGAGAAAGAAGAGGCTCCGGCTGAGGAGCGAGCGTGTAATGGTGCTTAACACCGAGCTGGCCAAGGCACAGAGCGAGGCGGCAAACACCGACACACCACCAACAACTCACCACCAGCAAATCAGGCTCACGTTTGCTCCAGACCTGCCGCGGCCTATTAAGAATCGGGAACATCTTTATGAAGATTACTTTAAGAGTGGATTGGGCGTAATAGACCAGAGTAAGAGATTCCTCCACGAGCTGAATGACGACACGGAGGTCTTCACTGAGGACATGCAGGCGATGGCTGCCCGACGCGGCTACCAAAAAACCGGAACACGCGGGGCAAGTATATGTGGGACCGCGGCGATGGACTTCAGAGAAAATAATAACACTTTCGAGTTTGATGATCAGGAGCAAACACTTGCCAAAAGTACTTACTTGTTATAACACGTCATTGAATGAATGTTGCCAGCCTGTGTTAAGGCGAAATCAAGCCAACCATTGCACTGAACTATGCGGAAACGCACTCATACTACCTCAACAAGCAGATCTCTAAGTGTACCGTAGCGTCGGTCTTACTGCCTCATTTGTGTCCCGATTCATTACTTAACTTACCGCAGGCTGTTTTTAACCCAGCCAAGGGGCAGCCTTTTTTTTTGGGCAGTCCCTTGCCGGTCCTAAGCCCGGATAAATGGGGAGGGTTGAGGTTGGGCTAAATCCCCAATCTCATAAAAAACACCCTTTTAATAAAACCATGGCCCAGCCTCGGAATTAGAACAGACCTTCAGATGACGACTTAGTGATCAGCGTCAGTGCTGATCACGCAACCCTGACCACCCCTATGACCATTGACCACCCCCAACGGTCCTCGAGTGGCGGGCGGCCAGTCCCTCGATACGTCAGCCACTGGCCGTGAACCCCCCGCGTGTCAGGAGCTGCTCGGGGGTAAGGAAGACAGCACGAGGCTGGATTGCGAGCATTGCTCGTTTGTCTCTGACTTTGATAAGTGTTTCCTTCAAATTAGAGGCAAGCAAAGTAAATCAATCCGTGCATTGATTAAACAGCAGAAGATAAAGCGAAGCGAGAATAGGATAAGGCGCTTAACGCCAAAGTTGAGCAGGACAAGAAGCAAGAAGGAAAACTGCCCAAGGGGACCGGAGGTACTGAGGAAGAGTCTGAGATCGTCAACAGGTTTCAAGATCAATTTCCGGGACGCAAGTGCGAGCATGGGGTTTTTGTCTCATTTTGTAAGCCATGTTCCCATCAGTCAAATAGCGAAGAAAAAAGCCAGCTGATAGATCATAAAATGACAAAGAAAAAGAAGAGGGCGGAGAGGCAGAGTGATAGGCTGGGAGGCGAGAATGAACAGAAGCGAGATCATATTATGGCACTTTTGCCCCGGCTAGAGGAGGACATGAATACCGCCGAGGAGCCTCCCCGGGAACTAGGAGTTCCTGAAGAAGAGTCTTAGCAAGAGGACGCTGACAGCCCTTAGCTGGACTGCGAGCATGGCGTGTGTGTCTTTAGCGGAAGTGCGTCTTCAACAATAGGAAAGAAGAAGAAATAAATCCGCGAACGGATTAAACAAGAGAAGAAGATACCGCGAGATCGTATTATGGCGCTTTTGGCCAACGGGAAAGGGGAATGAATGTCCCCGAGGAGCCTCCCCAAGGACAGGATTTCTTGAAAAAGGGTCTGAGCAAATGGACGCAGACACCCTATTTTACTGCAGCACTGCACTTGGTCTCAGATGGAAAAAGTGTCCCCCTCAAAAAAAGATAACCAAAAAACATAAATCATTGCGTTGATTAAGTAAAGGGAAACAACGAAAACATAAAAAAGGCCTCAACGCTAAACTTGAAAAAAAATAAAGAAAACACTCCCCCAGGGGACGGAGTTTAAAGGGGAAAACGTTTGAGACGCTAAAAATTTTGGAAGATCGATTCCGGAATTCAAGTGCAAGCATTGTGTATTGGTCGCGTATTGTGACCAATGTTCCGTAAGTTAGGTAGGAAGAAAAAAGAAGCAAAACGATTATGAATGAAAGAGAAAAAAGAGGCCCCCGGCTGAGGAGCGGCGTGTAAGGTGTTTTAACCGAGCGGGGCCAAGGCATAAACCGGGCGGCAAACACCGAACACCACCAACAACTCACCACCGAAAATCAGCTCCTTTTTGCTCCAGACCTGCGCCTTTTAAAGAATCGGGAAACATTTTTATAAAGTTTACTTTAAGAGGGATTGGGCGTAATAACCAGAGTAAAATTCCCCCACGAGGAATGACGACAGGGATCTTCACTGGGGACATGCAGGCAATGGTGCCCGATGGGCTACACAAGGCCTGAACCGTGGGGCAAGTTATGTGGGGCCCCCGCGAGGACTTCAAAAAACAACAACACTTTCGAGTTAAGATCAGGAAAAAACACTTGCCAAAAGTACTTACTTGTTATAGCACGTCATTGAATGAATGTTGCCAGCCTGGTTCGGCGAAATGAAGCTAACCTTTGCCTGGTTTATCGGACACGCGCTCAGACTACCTCAACAGCAGATCTCTAATTGAGAGGTCGCTCTTTACTCCCTCTTTGTGCCCCCGGTTCCTTACTTAATTTACCGGGGGCTGTTCTTAACCCACCCAAGGGGTACTCTTTTTTGGGGCAGCCCCTTGGGCCGGCCCCCAACCCCCGGATAAAGGGAGGGTTGGGGTGGGTTTAAACCCCCAGCCTAATAAAAAAACACCCTTTTACAAAACTATGGCCCAGCCTGGGAACTGGGACAGACTTCAGATGACGAATTTTAGTGATCCGTTACCCTGATCACCCCGACCCGAAACCCAAGCCCACCCCCAACGGTCCTAGAGTTGGGGGAAAGGGCCGGGCCCCCGAGACGTCCCCTCTGGGGGGGCCCCCCCCCGCGTGGCGGAGCTGCCGGGGAAAGGGAAAAAAGCATGAAGCGGGTTTTGCGAGTTTTGCCTTTTGTCTCAACTGTGAGAATTTTTCCCCTTTAAAAAATTAAAGACAAGCAAAAAAAAAATCAATCGTGCTTTGATTAAAAAACCCGAAGATGAAGGCGAAGCGAGAACAGGATAAGGGCGTTTAAACCCCAAAAGTTGGAGGAAAGAAGCAAAAAAAAAGCTGCCCAAGGGCACGGACTACTAAGAAGATTGGGAAAAACGTCAACGTTTTTCAAGATCAATCTCCGGACGCAAGTGCGAGCACGGTGTACTTGTCTTATTTTGTAAGTTTTTTCAAACAGTAATAGCAAAGCAAAAACCAGGTGTTAGATCATAAAATGACAAAAAAAAGAAAAGGGCGGGGAGGGGAAGTGATCGGTGAGAAACGGAAGGAACAGAAGCGAGTTCGATTTTGGGCCTTTGCCCCGGTGGAGGGGGACAGAAACCGCCGAGGGGCCTCCCAAGGGCAGAATTCCCGGGGAAAGTCTGAGCAGGGGGGACGCAGACGGCCTCAGGGACTGCGAGCATGGTCTGCGTCTTTGCTGCGATC
>JACEEZ010004510.1:0-7500 GCA_016584305.1 Chionoecetes opilio | reverse complement strand
TAGGCGTAGGGTCGGGCCCAAGTAAGCTTGGGGGCGGGTTTTGAATTCCTTATGTAGTGGCAGGGCACAGTACCATGGAAAAGATCCACCCACGGTACGGATGGGGGGTTTGAGTTTTAAGGGCGTCCTTGAGATGGCGATGAAAATGTTCAACCTTTCCCGTAGCCTGTGGATTAAGCAGTTGGGGTTTGTGAGTAGTGCCTAAAAACTAAAACTCTTGCCGAGATGTGATTCAAACGGGGCCCCCGGTCTTGATGACGTATAGGCACCAAAAGTGAGAGCCCCCTCCCGAGAGGAATGCTAAACCCCATCGTTTTGCAAGATGTCCGGCAAGACACTGCAGTAGCCCATTAGGAAACGAACGTAACTTAAATATACCTGTCCCTCGGATGGAGACCAAGCCCCTAAAAATTCCACATGAACGTCTGGAACCCTGCATCTTGGGGTAAAAAAAGGGTTTTTTGAAAAGCGGAGCCTTCCCCCCTGGAGATGAACCTTTATGCCTGACCGAGAGACCTTTTTGAACCTAGGAACGAGCATTCTCGAATCGTGGCCATACCCCTGTCCGAGTTAAGAGTCACGGGGTAGCCTTGCTCCCGGGGGGGCCCATGTTGGGGGGAAAATTGATTGAAACCTTTCGTCGTTGATTTTTGGGGGGATGAAGGTCTGGCCTTCCCACGACATTTTTACACCAAAAAGAAATGTTGTCCGGTTATTGAAAGGGACGTAACTGAAGTGAAATGGTCTTCTTGAACAGGGCCCCTTTTCTCTTCGTCGTACCCTGACGAGGGGCGTCTGTTGGTAATAAAGAGGCATGGGGTATTAAAAAATATTATAGAGGAAACGCGAGGGGGCGTCAGCCAGGGTTTTCTAAACTCCTAACATGGCGATGTCAGTCGTGAACTCCGAAATATAAGAGAGCTTTTGCTAAACCCGGGCAGTATATGCATCGGACGGACGTGCCTAGCGAAAGTCAAAGGCTTGTGCACAGTGAATGTAAAACTGTACCCTCTATAGGGTTTGAATGCCGCACGGGGATGTAATCCCAAAAATCCCTATCATATGTCTGTACTTGACTTGGTAGTATCGAGGCGCTGGAAGTAAAACCAAATAGGGGATACTTCACCTGTACTGATCTGCTGAACACTGGCCGACCGCAGTAGAAGAGGCGTCAGGGGGTAAGAAGACCTGTGCTTTTAGGGGCTGGAAAGAAAAAGAGGAAGCCGTGCTATATCCTTTCCTTTATGGTGTGAAAGCACTGCAGCCTCTTGTGACCATTCGCGGGGCTGCGATCTTGGGGAATACCCTTCAGAAGGTATGTCGGGGATTAACTGTTCTGCTGCTTTGGGGAGGGGAAAAGGGGTAGTAATTTTCAAACCCAGAAACTCCTTGAGCTTTCTTGCAAAAGTTGGTTGTTTGGGGGCTGACGAATGCATCTCTTTCTCTGGCAATGGAGTAATACTTCTTTACTCCCCGTTTTTTAAAAAAAAAAAATCTCTTCCACCCCAAAAACACACTTCGTGGATGGATTTTGATGTTTTTGTCTCGGGGAAGGCGTCCAAAAAGGGGGAAGATGGGTGAGATGTTCCTCCCTTTCTGTTGGATGCCCTAGAATATCATCAAAATTTCACAGTGGCCAAAATCAAAGTCGGCAAGACTGGGGCCATATAGCGTTGAAAGGTTTTTTCCGCATTCCGTAAAACCCAAAATTCATAACCTGATTTCTTTCAGCCCAAAAAACGAGTTATAGCTTTTTTTGGGATTTTAGGGGGAAACTGGAATCGATGGAAAGCCTCACTAGGTCCCATCTTTGAAAAGATACTTTGTCCCCTTTAAATTCAATGGAAATCCTGAAGTGTGGATAGGGTACCTATCCGGGACGGTAGCCCTTGTTTTAGTGCCCTAAATTCCCACACGCAGCACCCCTTACCAGAAAGGGTTGAGGCCCTATGGGGAGGGGGACCCCCAAAAGCTCCGAGGTTTTATCGTTCCTCCTTTAGCGAGAAAGAACTCTGCCTTCGCCACTGGGGCGGTCGTGATGCGGCCCCCGGGGGGCGAGCGACACTGGTGGCCTGTCGTCTCGATATAGGATCACGTCAGGACAACTGATCGTCGTTTGGGAGAGGCTCGGAGAGAAGGAAATTCTTGAAGGTCTACAATGTCGGTATTATTTGAAAGATGTGATCGTGGGGGGCCCCCCCAAACCCGGCAACGGTCTACCAATGGGGGCTTGGGACTGCTGTCGTAAGCACGTTTTTTCCAAAAGGGGCCCAAAAAGCAGCTCTAATAGGTAAGAAATCGTATCCCAGTATTGTCTGAGTACTTTTGCTACTACAAAAGCCCATGGAATTATTTTGGGAAACCGAAATCAATCGTATCCCTCTGTTCATAAGTCGCAATTGGTGTTCCGTTTGGCCGCCAGAAGGTCGAACGCCCGGTGGCGTATCCTTTTGGCTCCCGGGTAGGAAAGGGGAATCTGACGGGTGCCCCTGTGTCCACTAAGAAAATTTTTTCCCGTGCATTTGGGCTCTTTCTTTACAAAAAACACAGAGCGTCAAAAAATGGGGGAGCTGCATTCACTTGCCCCCCCCAAAACCCTTTCCCGACCACTGGCATGGTGGGCGGCACTGTTGGCCCTGGCACCCCAAAATTGGAAGGTACCAGCACAATTCAAATTTTGGGAAAAGGGGAAAAAAGATGGGTGGGACGCACCTTTACGTTGAACGATACGCCCTATATGTGGAACAAACGGGCGAGGACTCTAATATTCATGCGATTTAATAGCGTCCAGTCGTTTCAAACTTTGGCAAAGCGGAGTGCCTGAATTTTCACCCCAGGTAAACCTTAGCACAGACATGTTGATCCCCGTGTGTCTCCAGCTAAACGACCCCCTATAAGGTGGTTGAACCCCTGGGGGGACCATGGGGACATTCCCTTGTTGAAGTAGGTCCTTTTTTGGAAAAATTTCTATCGGGGGGGAAAGATTTACAACATTGGATAATGCTGGATTCGTGCAAGTGCGGTAAAAGAGTACGATCTGACAATTTTCATATCATTCAATGGCTGCAGAACGAAAGTAAAATTGTGTGCATCTCAAAAAACAGAGCAACTTTACCTCCCCAAAGGGAACTTTTGAAAAAAAAAATGGATGAATCAATGCGTTCAATGACTGTTGGCACCGCATATTTTATTTGTTGCATTGCTGCCACATAATAGCCGGCCCCCATGTCCCCCAAGTGATGGTTTGCAGCTCCCGTAGATTATGGGGTTTGTCTTCGGTAAAAGTCTAACAAACACCTTTAAGCCCCGAATCGTTGGGGTCCGGGGGCGGGGGAAATTTTGCTTTGTACGAGTGTGGGTACTTCGGTAGGCAAGGCAGACAGCAGCGTTTAATTTGTTTGGTCGTTGGGCCGAGGTGTTAGCCAGGTACCATGGACGTGCAGCAGCCAATCCTGTACTTGTTGGGGGAAGGGGGTATTGCAACCGCCCCGTCGCCATGTCACTCATTTACAGTTCACTATTCAAAGTGGGGGGTTCAAGGGGCACCCCGGGGTCACCAATTATGGACTCACGCTGTCACAGGGTCAAATTTTAATAAAAAAACCGTAATTTGGGCCCCTTTTCTTTAAAATTAAATAGCCGCCCACCAACATATTCAAAAAAGACACAGGTCGCTGGATCACTAACAAATAATACGTTGCCACAAGGAAGACAACGTAACGTGGAGGAATTCATTGAACCGCCCTGCTTCAAAGCCTCGGGGCACCTCAATAATAATAATGACAATATAGATAACAACAATTACCATCATATTAACAATACCAGCCTATCACTCCTAACACATAATGAGATAAAGTATTTATGATAGGATTATATTAATTAATTACAAAAAGAATAAATATAAATCGTACAAGAACTGAACGAAATAAAATGTAAATAGAAATACATGTATAAAAATATTCGAAATAAACAAACAAGCGAAAAAAAAGTCCTCATATTAAAGAGATAAAAAAGATTCGTAAAACAAATGAACAAGACGTCAATCTAAAAGAAGAAAGAACACACACACACACACACACACACACACACACACACACACACACACACACACACACACACACACACACACACACACACACACACACACACACACACACACACACACACACACACACACACACATAAACACACACATATACACACACACACACACACACAAACACATACATACACACACACAGGTAGCCTTATTAGGACATCAAGGGCACCAGACATTTACCCTGCCCCCCTGCCCCCCTGTCACCCCCCCTGTCCTTGGTCGCCGAAATCACAGTAATAGGTCAGAGGTCCCGACCGGGCGACATTACACGGCATGATAGTAATAGATGTGTGTGTGTGTGTGTGTGTGTATGTGTGTGTGTGTGTGTGTGTGTGTGTGTGTGTGTGTGTGTGTGTGTGTGTGCGTTTTCTTCTTTTAGATTGGTTGTCTTGTCCATTTATGTTACGATTTTTTTTCTTCATGTGAGGCCTTTTCTTCGCTTCCATATGTTAAAAAAATTTTGTAGGTGTTGTTTATTTTTTTGCTTTCATTTAGTTATTTCTTGAACGTCTATATCTATTTCTTATTTAATTTATTTAATCTATCTACATTTTCTTCTCTCTTCTCTCTCGACTCTCTCTCTCTCTCTCTCTAATTCTTTCTCTCCTCTTCTCTCTCTTTCTCTTCTCTCTTCCTCTCTCTCCTCTCTCATCTCTCTCTCTCTCTCTCCTCTATCCCTCTCCTCTCTCTCTTCTCTCTCTCTCTCTCATCTCATCTTCCTCTCTCTATCTCTCTCTCTCTCATCGTCTCTCTCTCATCTCTCTTTCTCTTCTCTCTCTCTTTCTCTCTCTCTTCTCTCTCTCTGTCTCTCTCTCTCTCTCTCTCTCTCTCTCTCTTCTCTCTCTCTCTCTCTCTCTCTCTCTATCTCTCTCCTCCTCTCTCCTCTCTCTCTCTCTCTCCTCTATCTCTTCTCTCTCATCTCTCTCTCTCTCTCTCTCTCTCTCTCTCTCTCTCTCCTCCTCTCCTCTCTCTCTCTCTCTCTCTCATCATCTCTCTCTCATTAAATGAAATACCCCGTAACATAGGTACTACCAAGAAAAGGTCTTCACTACACTGGAAGTAAAACAACATTACCTCCATCTAGTCCTGCGTCGTCATTCTGCAACATTGTTACCTTTTATGTATGGTTATCTAAGGGTACGGGATCACACCATGTAGATACAGGCAACTAACCTGTAAGGTGATTGCCTGATGATGCCATCTTGACAGGCAGGTAACTTGCTTCGCTGCCCATAGGTACACATCAAGGAAGTGGTATTGGGTACTCGTGGTCGACGTTATTTTACTTAATTTATATGTATTTTCTAGTGCACAGGATTCGTGTAAGACAATATACTATAAACATATATATATAATAATATATATATATATGTACACTTGTGAAGTTTATACAATAATAATGTCACGAGTTCGTTAAGTAACGGCCTTTGAGACTAATGTCTAATAGACAGGGCCTGAACATTAAGGTCGTGACAAGGTATTCTCACACACCCAGGTGTGGAGTACACACAGACACTCAGGAAGGTGTCGTGCTCGGAGCGCTAGGTAACGCGTCTCCTGTGTTCTCCTCTCTCTCCGGCCAGTTGCAGCATATATGGAGATTTGGCCGGAACCTCAGGTTCCGGTGTCCGAGGTGGCAGGTGATGTACCGGTTTGTTTCCCCCAAAACACCAGGCTATCCACGTCATCATCATTTTGGGGATGGCGTGGCTACTTGGTTCAGCATAATGTCATCATAAGGTGGCAGTAACTCAGACCAACAGGCGCCGATAGAAGACACACAGACACTCAGACATCCTGCTTTAGTATAGATTAAAACACATACATATAATATCTAACCAGTACGCTAATACAATTAGACGATGACTACGAAAAGAAAACACGAGAAAAACACGGGAGAAAAATAGGGAGGACAAAATAACAACAAAACACTACCACGAAAACGACTGTAAGCGCAACGAGATAGGAAAAAAGGGAGAGAGAGAGACAAGGAGAAGAGAGAGAGAGAGAGAGAGAGAGAGAAAAGGGGGAGAGAAAAGAGAGAGGGGAGAGAGAGAGAGAGAGAGAAGGAGAGAGGAGAGAGAGAGAGAGAGAGAGAGAGAGGAGAGAGAAAAAGGAGAGAGAAAAAAAAAATATATACGAAATCCTCCAGAGAAATAGGACAAAACGGAGGTACTAGTGATGATAAAAAAAAAAAAATTCAAAGAAAAATGAGATGCGTCCTTTGTTTTCAATTAATTTCGTTCGTCTGACATGTAACCAGAAAGAAGATTATTAGGAAACAAAAAAAAAGTGTAGAGAAAAAATTCACGCCACTGTTGATATAAGAGATAAAAATATGATATCACGTATGTGGAAATCAAACAGAGATACGTATATGCAAATGAAAATGAAGGAAAATAAACATTACAACAATAAAACTGTCGAAAAAGTTATATGAGATGTGGGGAAACTAATGGGAGACATTAAAGCACAGGACGAAAAGCATAAAAACAGACATAAATGTTATGAAGATACAATACATGTGTTATAAGAATCAGGTAGAATTAATGTAATCACGAAAATACCAAAAAAAATCCATAAAAAATGAAAATAAAACATAATTATCTAAGATCAAATAGATAATAAATATAACTGAAATATACAATGGAAAAGGAATATATTAGATACTAAATAGAAAAGAAGAAAACGAGGAAGAAGAACAAGAAAAAGAAGAATAAATAGATCATACACAAAACTAAACCATAAAAAGAAAAATAATAATATTAAATAATAAATAGAAAAGAAGAAACAAAGAAGATACGAAGATGAATAAAACAACAACAACAACAACAACAACAACAACAACAAGAAAAATTACAAGAACAAGAAGAAAAAGAAGAACAAGAAGACAAAGAAAAACAAGAACAAGTAACAAGAAGACCAAGAACAAGACCAAGAAGACACACACTGTAACACTAACCCAACTGTGCCATCAATATAATCCAATTTAGAAACTAAAGCTACACAAAGACATTTCCATTTTAATACCAAACGAGACTTTCTGGATCTCACTCCTTATCACTGATTGCAAAACAGAGAATAAGGAGGAGGAGGAGGAGGAGGAGGAGGAGGAGGAGGAAAAAGAGGAAGAAGGGGAGGAGGAGGAGGAGGAGGAAGAGGAGGAGGAGGAAGAGGAGGAGAAGGAGGAGGAGGATTAAAGGAAGCAAAGGAGACATAAGAGCTCATGGGTAAGGAAGAGAAAGGAAGAAGATAAGAATATATGGAGAGAGATGCGGGGGAAAATATATAAAATAAAATTTAAAAACTTAATGAACTGGGGGGAAAAGGGAAACAGGGAAAGAGAGAGAGAGAGAAAGGAAAGGGAGAGAGAGAGGAGAAGAGAGGAGAGAGAGAAGAAG
>JACEEZ010004509.1:0-10489 GCA_016584305.1 Chionoecetes opilio | reverse complement strand
TAGGAGAGACGGAGAAGTTTTCATAGTCCTCCCTGGGATGGTTCTTCGCCATCAGAGCCTCCTTCAGGAAGGCCAATGCGTCGTCCTTCAGCTTTTGGCAGTGTCATTGGTGGCGAAGAAACTCTACGAGGTCCTCCGATGTTTCCACCGTCTCTCTTTTGCGAGGAATCCACGAAGGACCATCGATCACGGAGTCGTTTGAAGATTCCAATGTCAGGACCAGAGGAAGAGCCGAGGCTGGCTTCGAAGACATCCTTGAGGATCACCTCGTGGACATGATGGCGGCGGGCCCAACCAAAGAAAGCTTCGTCCGAGTTCTTGCTCAATCCGAATGCAAGCACCTTGCACCATGCCAGTGTTCGAAGCCGTGGGGTCGAAACGAAGGCGATGATCTTGTCCCTGACCCCCCGCTTTCGTCCACCTCCTTCAAGACCACTGAAGCCACGTTTCTGCCAGTCGAATCCGAGCTTGTCGGGACCCAAGAAGGAATTCGGCGTCATTTTCCCCTGTGAGGAGGACGGCGATGCGGTCCTCCGTATCGCCAGAGAGGGACGGGAGGAGTTTTCCGTCCCAATGCAGGACCAACCTCTCAGGTATCCCCTGGTTTCGCGGGTTCCACGATCTTCTGGGCCCGGCTTGCTATCTCCCGCAATTCGTGCTCGATGGACCGTGCTCTTCGAGACCGCCATACTCCCAATGCCCATTCCAAGCACTTGAGCGGTAGCTGCGAACGTTGACGTTGCTTGCCGCACCGACAACTTCTCTCGATCCCAAGTTGAAATGAGGTTAAGATCCTTCACGGAGATCGATGGCGACTGTTTGAGTTTTTTCCTCTGGCTTCGGGATCCACGAGCTGGTGATGATGTCGTCGACACAGGACTGTGCTGCTGCTAGGCTTTGGCTTGGGATTTCCGCCCTTTCAGTCAGCCTGGCAATGTCGCGTCTTCACTTTCCCGGAGCCGCTTGAGGGCGAGTTCCGCGCTCGACCTGCTTCTCCAAACCCTTTTTTGCTGTCACGAGGGGCAATTCCAGCCATGGATGATTCCCTCTGTCTTCTCTCTGACTCCGTAGGAAACTCCTTGTCCTCGTCCTTCACGTCTGCCCGTTGGAGAGAGGAGGAGTGTGCGAGGCGAAGATTTCTTGGGTCTCCTTTGAAAATCTCCTCATCCATACGATGTTTCGGCCTGTCTTGTTCTTGTTCTCTTGAGTCATTGTACCCCTTTTAAACCAGCTTTGACAGCTTCGTGCCGGCGTGTTTTACTGTAGTTGTCGGAATCCCGCGCGCGACCAGAAGGGGGAAACCCTCCTCCCCACCGCCTTCCTGCTCCCGCTCGCCCGTCTTCCCCATCTCCCGGTGGTGGTGGTAGTAGCGGAGGAGGAACCTGCTCCTTCGATGGTAGCCGGGCCCCGGGTGATTTCATCGATTGGAGCTTGTCGATCAGCCAAAGATTACTAGCGGCTCTTGTTGCCATGTTGATAACCTGAGGGAGAAAAAAAGTGGAAATTTAGAAAAATCCTGAAATTAGAGTCACGTCATCTAAATGTTAAATTTGTCGGGTCCCCTAAATATTACTCAATATGACCAAAATGTCATCGCAATACTGTTTTACTATGAAAAAACCGGAATAACACACGAGCGTGCCACATTTCAAAACTTTTGCGTTTTCAATCAATCATTGGGGGCATACGCCGGGGTGCTCGTCGCCTCGCCCACCCTACGACGCCACTCCCGGGGGTCACCACGCGCGAGTTCCCATGCAGGCTCCTTTCCCATACCAAGCAGCTCTCGACAAGAAACATCAACTTGCCACGAGCCTTGTGGGCGCCCCCTTGGCCTCCTCCACGCCGGATTGTCTCTTACAGATACAACCAGATGGGAAGGATCGGTTTCAGGGTAGCGTGCCACATGCCCATATAGCCGAAGTTGGCGCTGGGACCCACTATACAGGTAATAGGCCTCGATTCAGTCTCACGGTTGCAAACGCTGATTTGACACCGTAATCATCCCAGCGATACCCCATGATTCTGCGAAGACACTTTTTAAACCAAAGGCATTTATTCGCTCTTCAAAATCACTATATAGGTCCATGTCTCACAACCATAGAGTAAGACAGGGATCACAAGCGACTTGAAAACCGGATCTTTTCCTCCTGCCACAGGTACCCGACAACGCCAAATACTCCCGCTGAGCGAGTCCATAACACCGTGTGCTATGCCAATCCGCCGTAAGACTTCTTGACGGAACCCCACGTCATTATGGGGCGCGCTACCAAGGTATGTAAAACTTTCCAAGATCTCAATGTCCTTGCCACACGCATGAACAGACTGTACTGCGTCATCTAGTAAGTTTTCCAAACACTGGACCTTGGTCTTGAGCCAGGAGACCTCAAGTCCCAAAGGCTTTTTCTCCCGTTTCAGCGCCTCGAGAGCCATCACCAAAGGACCTCCAGCGGACTCAGCAAAGATTACTGCATCATCGGCAAAAACAAGATCAGCGATCTTGGTGTTGCCGACGGAGGGTCCACAATCACTTTGATCTACAAAACCTTTTCCAATACCCCCGTCCATACAAGCGTTGAAAAGTAATGGGGCAAGGACGCACCCTTGCCTCACTCCGTTTCACAGGAAAGAAGTGGATACACCTGCCACCAAAATAATAAAATTTTATATAATATATATATATATATATAATAATATTATATATATATATATAAATATATATTATATATAATATATATATATATATAATTAAAATATATATATAAAATATAAAATATAAAATATATATAATAATATATATATTAATTAATATATATATATATATATATATTATAATATTATAAAATATTATATAAAAAAATATATTTTTTAAAAAAAATATATTAATTAAAAATATAAAAAAATTTTTAAATATTATATATTTTAAATCTTTTATATAAAATATAAAACATTATATAATAATATAAAAGATATTATATATTTTAAAATATATAATATAATATATATATATATAATATAATATATATAATATTTTTATAATATTTTTATATATATAATAAAAATATATAATAAAAAAATTATAATATATTTTTAAAAAAAACCTTTTAAAAAAATTTTTAAATTTTTTCTTAATAAAAATTAAAATGTTTTAAATATATAATTATATATATTATTTATATACCAAACTAATTCTATTATAAATTTATATTAAAATTATATTTATATATAATTTATTTTTTATAATATATATTATATATTTATAAAATATTTTTTTCCAAATTATTATTTTAAAAAAAATTAAGCAAAACTTTAAATAAATATATTATATATAATATATATATATATAATATATATTATATATATTTTATATATATAATTATAATATATATTATATATATATATATATATATATATTATATATATATATTATATATATATATATATATAATATAATATATAAATATATATATTATAAAATTATATATATATTATATAAAACTTTTATATATATAATTTTTAAATATATATATATATACATATTATATAAAATTTTATATATAACTTTATAATATATATATATAATATATTATATATATATTACTTATATATATACATATATACATATTATAATACAATATATATAATATATATACATTATATATACATATATATATATAATATATATAAAATATATATATAAATATATATTATTATTATATATATATATTATATATATTATAATCATAATATATAATATAAAATATAATATATATATATATATATATACAAAAAAAAATATAACAAAATATATATTTTATTACATATATATTACATATATATATACATATAAAATATTATTAAAATTATATATATTATATAAAAAAACATATATTTTAAAATTATACAATATAATATATTATATATACATATAATATACATATATATATAATATATACTATATATATTATATTAACTTATAATTATATATATATTAATATATACATATATACTTATATATATATATATATAAAAATTTATATTTATATATATAAATATATATATATACATTATATATATAATATATATATTAATAACATATATAATATATACATATATATATAATATATTATATATATAATATAATATATATACATATATTCATATATTTTAAATATAATATATATATTATAAATTTAAAATTTTATATTAATTATTATAATTATATATATATATATATTGAGTTTCAGGGTGAAAAAGACACTCGTATATTTGGGGTTTTTTATGGCAACGTTCCCCAAAGGCACGGGGATATCAGGCTAAAAAAATGTTAAAAATTTAAAAATTTTTGGAATGCAAAAAAGCGAACATCTAAAAAAAAAATTCTAAAAAACAATAAAATTTTCCCAATTATCTAAAATACTAACAAATAAATAAAATATAATTTGTATTTAACGGACCTTGGTGTGTTGCTGTCGGTTGGTAGAGGGACTGAATGAACACTTTTTTCATGGGTAACATTTCAGCTTGTGTGGGGAAATCGAACCGAGAGTCGGGCAATCGAAACAGTGTAGTCATTTGAGTATAGTATTTGGGTGAAATGACTTGGTTTTTAAAGATCAGGGGGACAAGTGTTGAGGGTTTATAGCTTCTAAAAATTTAGTGCACTAGGGTATGTGCCTTGGATAGGATACAAAAGTCTTTCAAAAAAAAAGGGTGATCAAAATCATGTGAGTGTGAGCGGTTTTGCAGATTGCGAAGGTGAAGAAATGGGTCCCCCAGTACGTGCAAAAAACACCTTTATGCTCAAAAAGCCAAAAGGGTTGTTTCCCTTTCGTCTCGCGAGTATCTAGCGTTACAGCAGAACTTTTGAATTCGAAAAATTATTTAGAAAAAGGGCTTTAGGTTAGACTTTATTTGAAATAGTTCTTAAATAAATTAGTAAAAAAAATTTTTAAAATTTTAGTTACGAAATGGCTTAAGTAGATCATGAGTTTTTTCCGAGGTGTAACTGAGAGGCCCCCTTTTTTAAAATGGATTTTAAAACATATGTGTGTCTAATTGGGTTCGGGTTTTCGCTCGGGGTTGAACTTTTTATCTAAGAATTTTGAGATATTGTTTAAAAATTAATTTGAGGGGGGTTACCCCTTTTTTGGGAAAAAAAAATAGAAAAGGAATTTATCTCTATAAAGGAAAAACCCAATTGATGAGAAAACTATAGCATCTGTGTGTAATTAGTATTTTTTTTAATTAGATAGCATCTGTGTGGTCTTAAAGATTGTTTTAAAAAGGTTGGATAAATGAACATTTTGGGGTTCCAAACAGTGAAAGTGGGGTTTCTATAACTGAGGTGGTAAGGTAATTTTTTTTACGAGAAACTAGGATATCAAAAAGGTAGTGATGATTTTTTTTAAATTTTCATAGGAAAACTTAAGTTTGGGTGCTGAGAATTAAAGGTACTTCAGAAAAAAGGGGAAATGTGCTCGGTATTTTAAAAGAAAAAAAAGGTTTTGTCTACATAAAAAAAGGTAATCCGAGTGGGAGTAAATCTTTTCAGCGGGAGTTTAACGAACAAAAAGATTTACTCTCACTCGGTTTAACCTTTTGCCTTAAAAAATTGATTTTAAACTTGCAATCACTATTTTATTTTTGAAAGGCTTGTTAATACACTTAAAATAAAAACAAAAAAAAACATTTATTACGTGGGGGGAAACTTAATTAAAGGCATCTCCACTATTGCCCATTATCATATGCGAATTCAATAAATTTAAAACATTTTCCCAAAACTCCCAAAAAATTAAATTTGATGCCCTTAATCCCCTTAAATCTGATGAACTACCAACACCAGACCCGATAAAGGACGCGGTACAGTAATTTTAGAAAAAACTGAGTACATTAACAAAACTGAACCCCCTTGGTGAAAAAAACAAAATTTAAAGTCCTCGTGACAAACAATTTCTTTCGTCACTAAAATGGGGGTAGATTATCCGCCCTTTAGAAATTATTAAATAAAAAGTCATTACTAAAGATTTTTTTCCATTATATATTTCCTAGTGGCTTTTCTCCTGGTGCCCTTATGGATTCCCCGAAACACAAAAAATAGGAAACCCCCTTATGTCCTATTTTAGACTTAGGCACCTTTAACTTAACCTGCTAAAAAACTTCGTCCCGATAATTGACCCCCTTAAAAATAATGAACAACAATTTTAAAATCCTTTGAATTTGCACATGAATTAAAAAAAAATTAAAAGTAAACAACGCGGTAATGGCTAGTTTTTACATCCAATCACATTTTCAAATTTCCATTAGATGAGACTATTGAAAAAATCATGATAATTTTTATTTATAAAGCACCATTTTTTTTTAACAAAAAAACAATTTTCCATTTTTTAACTTTTGCTATAAAAGACTCTCCATTTATATTTAAAAAAAAAACTTTTTGTCCAAAAATGATGGTGTTTCCCCTGGGATCGTGCCTGGGTCCTTTATTTGCTAATGCTTTTTTTTGTCACCATGAACTGGCTGTCTAAATGTCCTAACATTTTTTAAAACCTTTTATTAAAAGATATGTAGACACACTTTTTTTTCTTTTTAAAAAAACCCCGGGACATTTTCCCTTATTATGAATACCTTAATTCTCAGCACCCAAACATAAAATTAAAAAATAAAATTTAAAAACCCCTCACACACCATTTTGATATCCTTTACTCGAAAAAAAAATTACCCTTTCCACCTCAGCTATAGAAAACCTACTTTCACGGCTTAGGAATCAAAAGTTTCATTTTTTCCCCAACCTTTTTAAAAAACAATACTATTATGACCCACTACCAGATGCTATAGTTTTTTATTAAATTTGGTTTTCCTTTTATAAAGAATCAAATTTTTTACTATTTTTTCCAAACAATGGCTACCCCCCCAAAAAAAATTTTAAACTCATCCAAAATTTTTAGATAAAAATCAACCCCGAGTCGAACGAACCCGAACCCTATTTAAAACCACTATGTTAAAATCCCCTTTTCGGCCATCTCTTACACCCTTTAAAAAACCAATGATCTACTTAATCAATTTCGTACTCAAAATTTAAATTTATTTTTACTAATTCATTTTCCTTAAGAAAATCATTTCAAATATAAAGACTTATACCTAAAGCCCCTTTTTTTAACAATTTCGAATTCAAAAAAGTTTTGCGTAACGCAGATCGTCGGGGAGGACGACAAAGGGAAACTAACCTTAGGCTTTCTGAGTAAAAGTGTTTTTGCCTACTGGTCGACCCATTTTTTACTTTTGCAACTGCAAAACCGCCACACTCACATGATTTAGATCACCCTTTTTTAAGGATTTTTATCCTATCCAAAACACACACCCTATGACACTAAATTTTTAGAAGCTATACACATCAACCCCTTGTCCCCTGATCTTTAAAAACCAAGTATTTCACACCAATACATTACTCAAGACACCACTTTTGATTGCCCGACCTCGGTTGGGTCGCCCCCCAAAGCTGAAAGTTCCCTAAAATGTGTTTTATTCGTCCCCTACCCAAAAACGCACACACACCAAGGGCCCTTTTAAATACAAATATTTTTATTTATTTTTAGTAGTTTTTGATAATATAGGAAATTTTATTGTTTCTTAAAATAAATTTTTTAAAATTGCTTTTTTGCATTCAATATATTACATTTTAACATTTTTAGCCTGATATGCCCAAATGCCTTGGCGAAAAAGTTGCGCATAAACAACCCCAATATGACGAGTGTCTTTGCCCTTGAAACATCAAGAGTACAAAAAAGAAAATCAAATTTTATATAATATATATATAATATATATATATTATATATATTTAAAATATAATATTTAAAATATTATACTAATAATATATATATATAAATTACATATATTTTAAAATATTACATATATATATATATATATATATATATATATATATAATATATATATTAATATATAAATTAATTTTTATTACTATGCATATTATATTATATATATATATATATAATATATATATATATATATATATATAATAATAAAATTATAATATATACCTATATATATTATATATACATTATATAATATTTTTTCTATATATTATATATATTTTAAAATTATATATATATATATATATAATAATAAAATATATTATATTTTATATATTAAAAAGAATATATATATATAAAGATTTAAATTATATATAAAATATAAAAATCTTTTAAAAATTTCTAAAAATTTAAAATATTTTTAATCTATAAATATATTATATATATATATAAAAATCAATAAAAAAATTAAAAATCTATTAAATTAAAAAATATTTTAAAAAAAAATTAAAATAATATATTATTTTATATTAATATATATTTATATATATTATATTAATATAATATATTATATATTTTTGATTTATTTTTATATTAAAATTTAATATATTTTTTAAATATTTTTAATATTTATATAATATATTTTTATATATTAATATATTATTTTATTTTTATAATATTAATATATTTTTAGAATATTTTAAATTTATATATATATTTTTAAATTCATATAAAATTTATTTATAAAATTTTATATATATATTTTTATATATATATATATAATATATATAAAAATTTTATATATATAAATATAATATATATATATTAAAAATATTTATATATATATTTCATATATATTATATAATATTTATATTATATAATATATTAATATATTATATATATATTTATTAATATTATTTATATTTTATAAAAATTATTATATTTATATTTAATTAATTATTATTATATTAAAATTATATATCTTATATTATTACTATAATTTTATATCTAAATATTTATCTTATATTTTATTATTTAAAAATATATATTATTTATTTATTTTTTATTTTTTTTTTTTTATTTTATTAATATTTTTTTTTTTTTATTTTTATAACAAACATTTATTATTTTTTATTTTTTTTTTTTATATATATTAAATTATTACGTATATATATATATAATTTATATATATAAATAAAACTACGTTATATTAAAATTATATATATTATATATTAATATTTATTATATATATTATTATATCCCCTACTATATTTATATATATATATTTTTTTTTTAAATATTATATAAATATATGAGATTATTATTATTATTATTAAAAAACCGTTAGTGTGCAAGAGTTTTCCCCCCATACCCAGCCGGGGTGCCTTTTGGAAACAAGGAGGCCTAAGCTTCCCCCCCAAAGGGCCAAGGGTCCCTTTGATAACGAGAAGGCCAAAGCTTCCCCAACGGCCAAGGGTGCCTTTTGAAAAACAGAGAAGGCCTAAGCTTCCCCCAACGGCCAAAGGGTGCACTTGGTAAAAGCGGATCCAAGCTTCCCGCCAACGGCCGGGGTGCCTCTTGGTAACGAGGAGCCTCAGCTTCCCTAAAACGGCGCGCACAGTGCCGGGCCCAAGCCACGGCACCCACAGATCCCCTGGAGCCACCTAGGCTGTAGACGATATCTCGGCCGCCCCACGCGTGAACCAGTTATCCTTTTATTTAATAAAAAACAAAACAGTTACGTCTTTTATCACCCGCTTAAAAACCCCACGGAGTTATCCCTTTTCCCACATTTTGGTGGTTTGCAGTGGATCTGGTAAAAAAGTACGTTCATAAATCCCATTTTCTCTCTGAGACACGCCGCCAATACCCACGCCCCCAGCCACCCTCGCCACACAAAGGGCCCCCCCACGCCATCCCCGCCACCACCACCCGCCAGACCAGCGGGAGCTCCGACCCTCCCCCAGCCAAAAAACGGCAGCTCCACTTACTCCCGCGCGTGATTTAACGTCGCTTCCCCTAGCCGCCCGGACCTCCACGCCCCCGTGATTCAAATCGCTTCCCCTACGCCGCCCGGGGCCCCCCCCGCCGCGTGATTAAAAGTCGTTCCCCCTACGCGCCGGGCTCCCCGCCGCCCGATTTTAAAAGCCCCCTCCACCTACGCCGCCCCTCCCCAATCGCTTCCTGTTTCACGCGCTGTATTTTTCATCCAAAACAGCCGCCCCCTCTACCTGTTCCCCCTCTCCCCCGTCTCAAACATTTGTTAGGTATTCCAAAACATTTTTATTTTTAATTTTTTTTCCCCCTGTGCTTTCAAAACCCATAGTTTTGTCTAAATATGCTTTTGTAAACCCATACCTGGTTGAGTTGTGCTTCCCGGCATCCCTCCCCGTACTTACTTTGAGTGCATAATTTATTTTCGGTTTCATTTTTTGGGAGTGCCACTCTTTTTTGTCCCCTTTTGGGGGCACTTACCCGGCAATTTTTGGTCCCCCATTTTAATCCCCCGTCCCAAGCGGCCATCCGAGGTCTCGGTTTATACCCTATTTCTCTTGGGCTTGGTCCGCCATTTTTTTAAATTTTAAAACAATAACACACCGCCATCTTGGATGGTTTTTTTTTCCCCCTGCCAACCCTTTGAATCCCGTGGGGGTTTCACC
>JACEEZ010004508.1:62008-81081 GCA_016584305.1 Chionoecetes opilio | reverse complement strand
AACAGCTATATTCAACTATAACTAGGTAAAAATCATTAAAAACACTACATTTTATGGGTTTATAGCAATATAATAAGTTAAAACTACTTGTATATATACAATACGCTACAAAATTACAAGTTAGAAACTATGAAAAAAACACGCTTTGCAATATACCGTTATCATCACAATAATTCCTCTTACTCTTCCATTTAAAAAGCTTAATGTAATGTAAGCTACTTATAGGTACAATTATTCCTAAAAAAGAGGATTTTATACTTCAATTTGTAGTAAACAGCTATATATCCACTGATTAACTAATTAAAATCATTGAAAACACTTCATTTTTATGGGTTTAGCAATTTAATAAGTAAACTAACTTGTATATAACAATACACACTACTGTTTAGAAGAAACTATATGAAAAACGCTTGCAATATACCGGTTCGTATGTCACATATATAACCTCTTACTTCTTCTATTTAATAGCTTAAGGTATGTAAAGCTACTTATGGTGCAAATTTTCTCAAAGAGGATTTTAATACTTCAATTTGAGACACAGCTATTATATCAGATTAAATAGCTAATATCATTAAAAACACACTACATTTTAGTGCTTTATAGCATATATAAGTAAATCTCTTGTATATATACAATACGCTACAAGTTTACAAGAAACTATGAAAAACGCTTGCAATAGACCTTAAAATTCACCATAATATCCCTCTTACTCTCTATTTAATAGCCTAATGTAATGTGAGCTACTTATAGGTGCAATTATTCGCTAACAGAGAATTTTATCTTCAATTCTGTAGGAAAACAGCTAATAATATACTGATAACTATCTAAAATCATTGAAAACACTACATTTTATGGCTTTATAGCAATTTAATAAGTTAAAACTATTGCATTTATACAATAACGCAACAGTTTAACAAGAACTATAGAAAAACGCTGCAATATACCGTAAATCACAATAAATAACCTCTTACTTCTCTATTTAAATAGCTTATGTAATGTAAGCTACTTTATAGTGTAATATTCTAAAAAGAGGATTTTATAACCTCAATTTGTAGGAAAAAGCTATATAATCACTGTTACTAGGTAAAAATCATTGAAACACTAACATTTTATGGGTTTATAGCAATATATAAGGTAAAACTTACTTGTATATATCAATAACGCTACAGTTTTTAGAATAAACTATTAAAACGCTAGCATACATACCGTTTTATAACAATAAATAACCTCTACTCTTCTATTTAATAGCTTAATGTAATGTAAAGCTACTTATAGGTGCAAATTAATTCTAAAAAGAGGATTTATACTTTCAATTTGTAGGAAACAGCTATATTCACCGATAATAGCGAAGATCATTGAAAACGCTAACATTTTATAGGTTTTTAAGGCAATTATAATAAGTAAACTACTTGTATATATACCTCACCTACAGTTTAAGAAGAAACTATGAAAAAACGCTGCAAGATACCGTTATATCACAATAAATAACCTCTTACTCTTCTATTTATACTTAATGTCATGTACGCTACTTCTAGGTTGCAAATATTATTCTAAAAAGAGGATTTTTATACTTACAATTTTGGTAGAAAACCGCTAAATATATAACCGATAAAATAGCTAATATATTGAAACTACATTTTTTGGGTTTATAGCAGCCTGATAAGTAACTATTGTATATATAAGAATAACGCTACATTTACAAGAAACTATGAAAAAACTTGCAATATACCGTTATATCACATAAATAACCTCTTTCACTCTTCTATTTATAACCTTAATTGTAATGTAAGCTACTTATTAGGTGCAAATTATTCCTAAATAAAGGATTGTCACTTCAATTTCTAGGAAAACAGCTATATATCCTTATAACTAGGTAAAATCATTAAAAAACACTACATTCTATGGTTTAGTAGCAATATATAAGTAAAACTACTTGTATATATACATTAAACGCTACAATTTACAAAACTATGAAAAACGCGTGCAATATACCGTTTATAATTCACATAAATATCCGCTTACACTCTTCCATTTAAATAGCTTAATGGAATTTAAGCTTACTTATGGTGAATTATTCTAAAAAGGGATTTTATGCTTCATTTGTGGAAAAACAGCTATATAATCCACTGCTAACTAATTAGAAATCATTGAAACACTACATTTTATGGGTTTATAAGCAATTTATAGTAAAACTAACTACTTGTATATATACAATAACACTACTGTTTAGAAGAAACTATGAAAAACGCTGCAATATACCGTTATTACAATATATAACCTCTTACTATTCTTTTAATAGCTTATGTACTGTCAAGCTACTATAGGTGCAAATTCTGCAAAAAGAGGATTTTAATAACTTCATTGTTAGGAAAACAGCTATCTATATCAGATAAATAGCTAATATCATTGAAAAACACTAAATTTTAGGTTGCTTATATTAAGCAATATATAAGTAAATCTACTTGTATATATAACAATAACGCTACAGTTCTAGAAGAAACTAGAAAAACGGCTTGCATAATCCGTATATCACAATAAATAACCCTCTTACTCTTCTATTTATAGCTTAATGTATGTGATCTACTTATAGGGTGCAAATTATTCTAAAAAGAGGATTTTATACTTCAATTTGTAGGAAAACAGCTATATATCCTGATAACTCGCTAAAATTCATTCAAGACCCTACATTTTATGGTTTATAGCAATCTAAATAAGTACCAACTACTTGTATATATACAATAACGCTACAGTTTAGAAGAAACTAGAAAAAACGCTTGCAATATACCGTTTTCACAATATAATAACCTCTTACTCTTCTATTTAATAGCTTAATGTAATGTAAGCTACTTATAGGTGCAAATTATTCTAAAAAGATGATTTTATACTTCATTTTGTGGAAACAGCTATACTTTTCCACCGATAAATTAGCTAATTCATTGCCAAAACACTACATTGTATGGGGTTTTTATAAGCAATATGATAAGTACAACACTTGATATATATACAATAACGCTTACAGTTTTACAAGAAACTATGAAAAACGCTTTGCTATATACCGTATAATCACACTAATAACCTCTTACTTATCTTCTAATTCATAGCTTAATGTAATTAAGCACTTTAGGTGCAAATTTTCTAAAAATAGGATTTTATCATCATTTTGTAGGAAAAACAGCTATATATCAATGAATAACTATTAAATAATTGAAACCACTACATTTATTATGGGTTTATAGCAATATAATACGTAAACTACTTGTATATATACAATAAACGCTACAGTTACAAGAACTATAAAACACCCTGGCAATTACCGTTTATCACATCAATAACCTCTTACTCGTCCTATTTAATAGCTTAATGTAATGTCAGCTCCTTATGGTGCAATTAATTCTAAAAAGAGGATTTTATACTTCAATTTTTGTAGAAACAGCTATATATCACCGATAAATAGCTAATATCATTGCAAACACTACATTTTATATGGGTTTATAGCATAATGGATAAGTAAAACTACTTGTATTATACATAAATCTACAGTTTACCAAGAAACTATGAAAAACGCTTGGAGTATACCGTTATTCACAATAATTTCCTCTTACTCTTCTATTTAATAGCTTAGTATGTAGCTACTTACGGTGTCGCAAATTATACTAAAAAAGGATTGTATACTTCATTTGTAGAAAACAGGGTATATATCAGCGTAAATAGTAATATCTGAAAACACTACATTTTATAGGTTTCATAGCAATATAATAAGTAAAACTTACTTGTATATCTTACCATAACGTATACAATTTTAAAGAAACTATGAGAAACCGCTTGCAACATACGTTATATCACAATAAATAACCTCTTACTCGTCTATTTAATAGCTTAATTTAATGAAGCTACTTATAGTGCAAATTGATTCTAAAAAGAGGATTTTATACTTCAGATTTGTAGGAAACACAATATATCACGATAAATAGCTAATAATTCATTGAAAACATTACCTTTATGGCTTAATAGCAATATGATAATAAAACTACTTGTATATATACATAACGCTACAGTTTAGAAGAAACTATGAAAAACGCTTGGAATATCCAGAGGTTTATATCACAATAAATAACCTATTACTCTTCTATTTATTAGCTTACTTGTAATGGTAAGCAGCTTATAGGTGCAACTTATTGCTAAAAAATAGGATTTTTATACTTCATTTGTAAGGAAAAACAGCTATATATCACTGATACTAAGCTAATCTCACATTGAAAACAGTGCCTTTTATGGTTTATAGCAATATAATAAGTAAAACTACTTGTTAAACAATAAAAGCTAGCAGTTTAGAAGAAACTATATAAAACTCTTGCAATATACCGTTATATCAAAATATTAACCTCTTACTCCTCTATTTAATAGCTTAATGTCAATGTAAGCTCTTATAGGTGCAAATTAGTCAAAAAAACAAAATGTATACTTCAATTGTGTAGGAAAACGCTATATACACTGATTAACTAGGTAAAATCATTGAGAACCTACATTTTATGGGGTTTATAGCAATATAATTAAAGTAAAATACTTTTAATATACATAAACCGCTACAGTTTACAAGAACTATGAAAAACGCTTGCAATATACCGTTATATCACAATAAATAACCTCTACTCTTTCTATTTATAGCTTAATTAATGTAAACTACTTATAGGTGCAAATTATCTAAAAGAGGGTATATTATACTTCAATTTGTAGGCAAACAGCTATAATATCACCGATCAATAGCTAATATCATTGAAAACACACATTTTATGGGTTATAGCATATGATAAGTAAAACTACTTGTATATATACATTACGCTACACGTTTAAAAAGAAACTATGAAAAAGCTTGATATACCGTTATATCACAATAATTTCCTCTTTACTCTTCTATTTATTAGCTTTAATGTAATGTAAGCTACTTATAGGTGCAATTATTCTACAAAGGAATTGTATACTTCAATTTGTAGGAAAACGCTATTATCACCCAAAAGAGCCTAATCTCATTTGAAAACACTACATTTTATGAGTTTATACAATATGCTAAAGTAAAACTACTTGTATATATACCATAACCTACCTCTACAATTTACAAGAAGACAATGAAAAAAACGATTGCAATATACCGTATATCAACAATAAATAACCTCTTAACTCTTCTATTTATTAGCTAATGTAATGTAAGCTACTTATAGGTGCAAATTATTCTAAAAAGAGATTTTATTCTTCAATTTGTAGGAAGAACAGCTATATATCACGAGAAATAGCTAATATCATTGAAAAACACTACATTTTCATGGCTCTTTATAGCATAATATAGTAAACTACTTGTATATATACAATAACGTCTAGCAACAGTTTAGAAGAAAATATGAAACCACTTGCACTATACCGTTATATCACAATAATAACCTCTTACTCTTCTATTTAATAGCTTAATGTAATGTAAGGGCTCTTATAGGTGCAAATTATTCTAAAACGAAGATTTTATCTTCAATTTGTAGGAAAAACAGCTATATTCACTGATAACTAGCTTAAACTCATTGAAAATAACACTACATTTTATGGCTTTAATAACCATATCTAAGGAAACAACTACTTTATATATCAATAACTGCTACAGTTTAGAAGAAACATGAAAACGCTTGAATATACCGTTTATATCACAATAATAACCTTCTTTACTCTTCTATTTAAAGCTTATTTTAATGTAGCTACTTATGGTGCGAATTATTCTAATAAGAGGATTCTATCCTTCAAATTGTAGGAAAACAGCAATATATCACCGATAAATAGGTATATCTTGAAAACATTACTTTTATGGCTTAATCGCAATATGGAAATAAGTAAACTACTTGTATTATACAATAACGCTACATTGTTAGAAGAACACTATGAAAAAGCTTGGAATATACCGTTATATCACAATAAATAACGCTCTTACTCTTCTATTTATTAGCTTAATGTAATGTAAGCTACTTATAGGTGCAAAATTATTCTAAAAAGAGGATTTTATTCTTCAATTGTAGGAAAACAGCTATATATCACCGATAAATAGCTAATATCATTGAAAACACTACATTTTATGGCTTTATAGCAATAATATAAGTAAAACTACTTGTATATATACAATAACGCTACAGTTTAGAAGAAACTATGAAAACCAGTTGCAATATACCGTTATATCACAATAAATAACCTCTTACTCTTCTATTTAATAGCTTAATGTAATGTAAGCTACTTATAGGTGCAAATTATTCTAAAAAGAAGATTTTATACTTCAATTTGTAGGAAAACAGCTATATATCACTGATAACTAGCTAAACTCATTGAAAACACTACATTTTATGGCTTTATAGCAATAATATAAGTAAAACTACTTGTATATATACAATAACGCTACAGTTTAGAAGAAACTATGAAAAACGCTTGCAATATACCGTTATATCACAATAAATAACCTCTTACTCTTCTATTTAATAGCTTATTGTAATGTAAGCTACTTATGGGTGCAAATTATTCTAAGAAGAGGATTCTATACTTCAATTTGTAGGAAAACAGCAATATATCACCGATAAATAGGTAATATCATTGAAAACATTACCTTTTATGGCTTAATAGCAATATGATAAGTAAAACTACTTGTATATATACAATAACGCTACAGTTTAGAAGAAACTATGAAAAACGCTTGGAATATACCGTTATATCAAAATATAATAACCTCTTACTCTTCTATTTAATAGCTTAATGTAATGTAAGCTACTTATAGGTGCAAATTATTCTAAAAAAAAGAATTTAACTCAATTTGTAGGAAAACAGCTATATATCACTGATAACTAGGTAAAATCATTGAAAACACTACATTTATGGGTTTATAGCAATATAATAAGTAAAACTACTTGTATATATACAAATAACGCTACAGTTTACAAGAAACTATGAAAAAACGCTTGCAATATACCGTTATATCACAATAAATAACCTCTTACTCTTCTATTTAATAGCTTAATGTAATGTAAGCTACTTATAGGTGCAAATTATTCTAAAAAGAGGATTTTATTCTTCAATTTGTAGGAAAACAGCTATATATCACCGATAAATCTATATCATATAAAACACTACATTTTATGGCTTTATAGCAATAATATAAGTAAAACTACTTGTATATATACAATAACGCTACAGTTTAGAAGAAACTATGAAAAACGCTTGCAATATACCGTTATATCACAATAAATAAAACCCCTTACTCTTCTATTTACTAGCTTTAAAGTAATGTAAGCTACTTATGGTGCAAATTATTCTAAAAAGATGATTTTATACTTCAATTTGTAGGAAAACAGCTATATCACTGATAAACTAGCTAAACTCATTGAAAACACTACATTTTATTGCTTTATAGCAATAATATAAGTTTAAAACTACTTGTATATATACAATAACGCTACAGTTAAAGAAACTATGAAAAAAAGCTTGCAATATACCGTTATATCACAATAAATAACCTCTTACTCTTCTATTTAATAGCTTATTGTAATGTAAGCTACTTATGGGTGCAAATTATTCTAAAAAGAGGATTTTATACTTCGATTTGTAGGAAAACACCTATATATCACCGATAAATAGCTAATATCATTGAAAACACTACATTTTATGGGTTTATAGCAATATGATAAGTAAAACTACTTGTATATATACAATAACGCTACAGTTTACAAGAAACTATGAAAAACGCTTGCATATACCGTATATCACTTTAAATAACCTCTTACTCTTCTATTTAATAGCTTAATGTAATGTAAGCTACTTATAGGTGCAAATTATTCTTAAAAAGGATTTTATATTTCAATTTGTAGGAAAACAGCTATATATCACCGATAAATAGCTAATATCATTGAAAACATACATTTTATGGGTTTATAGCAATATGATAAGTAAAACTTACTTGTATATATACAATAACGCTACAGTTTACAAGAAACTATGAAAAACGATTGCAATATACCGTTATATCACAATAAATACCCTATTACTCTTCTATTTAATAGCTTAATGTAATGTAAGCTACTTATAAGTGCAAATTATTCTAAAAAGAGGATTTTATACTTCAATTTGTAGGAAAAAAAGCTATATATCACCCATAAATAGCTAATATCATTGAAAAACACTACATTTTATGGGTTATAGCAATATAATAAGCAAAACTACTTGTATATATACAATAACGCTACAGTTTAGAAGAAACTATGAAAAACGCTTTCAATATACCGTTTATATCACAATAAATAACTCTTACTCTTCTATTTAAATAGCTTAATGTAATGTAAGCTACTTATAGGTGCAAATTATTCTAAAAAAGAGGATTTTATACTTCAATTTGTAGGAAAACATCTATATATCACGATAAATAGCTAAAATCATTGAAAACACTACATTTATGGGTTTATAGCAATATGATAAGTAAAACTACTTGTATATATACAATAAACGCTACAGTTTTACAAGAAACTCGGAAAAAACGCTTGCAATATACCGTTATATCACAATAAATAACCTCTTACTCTTATATTTATTTGGATAATGTAATGTAAGCTACTTATAGGTGCAAATTATTCTAAAAAAAGGATTGTATACTTCAATTTGTAGGAAAACAGCTAAAAATCACCGATAAATAGCTAATATCATTGATAACACTACATTTTATGGGTTTATAGCAATATGATAAGTAAAATTACTTGTATATATACAATAAACGCTACAGTTTTCAAGAAACTATGAAAAAACGCTTGCAATATACCGTTATATCACAATAAATAACCTCTTATCTTATATTTAATAGCTTAATGAATGAAGCTACTTATAGGTGCAAATTATTCTAAAAAGAGGAATTTTATACTTTCAATTTGTAGGAAACACAGCTATATATCACGATAAATAGCTAATATCATGAAAAAAAAATCCATTTTATGGGTTTATAGGCAATATAATAAGTAAAAACTAATTGTATATAACAATAACGCTACAGTTTAAAGAAACCATGAAAAACGCTTGCAATATACCGTGAGATCACAATAAAAAACCTATTACTCTTCTATTTAATGAGCCTTAATGTAATGTAAGCTACTTATAGGTGCCTAATTATTCTAAAAAGAGGATTTATACTTCAATTTGTAGGAAACAGCTATATATTCACCGATAAATACTAATTCATTGAAAACACTACATTTTATGGGTTTATAGCAATATAATAAGTAAAAACTACTTGTATATATACAATAACGCTACAGTTTACAAGAAACAATGAAAAAAAGCTTGCAATATACCGTTATAACACAATATATAACCCTTACTCTTCTATTAATCGCTTAATGTAATGTAAGCTACTTATAGGTGCCAAAATTATTCTAAAAAGAGGATTTATACTCAATTGTAGGAAAAACAGCTATATATCAACGATAAATAGCTGGAAATCATTGCAAACATACATTTTATGAGTTATATTAATATGATAAGTAAAACTTACTTTTATATATACAATACGTACAGTTTACAAGCAAAATATGAAAAACGCTGCAATAGTACCGTTATATCACAATAATAATAACCTCTTACTCTTCAATGTATTAGCTTAATGTAATGTAAGATACTTATAGGGCAAATATCTAAAAAAGGATTGTATACGTCAATTTGTAGGAAAACAAGCTATATATCACTGGATAAACTAGATTAAAATCCCATTTTTTGGAAAACACTACATTTTATGGTTTATAGCAATAAATAAGTTAAAACTACGTGTATTATACAATAACGCTACAGTTTACAAGAAACTATGAAAAACGCTGCAATAAACGTTATATCACATATATAACCTCTAATATTCTATTTAATAGCTTAATGTTAGGTAAGTACTTATGCGTGCAAAATTATTTCTAAAAAGAGGAATTTTATCTTCGATTTGTAGGAAAACAGCTATATATCAACCGATAAATAGCTAATATCATTGAAAACACTACATTTTATGGGTTTTAGCATATGATAAGTATAACTACTTGTTATATATACATAACGCTACAGTTTACAAGGAAAAACTAATGAAAAACGCTTGCTATATACGTTATATCACAATAAATAACCTCTTACTCTTTATTTAATAGCTTGAATGTAATGTAAAGCTACTTATAGGTGGCAAATTAATCTTAAAAGGATGTTCATATTCACTTTTGTAGGAAAACAGCATATATCACCGATAAAATAGCTAAATATCATGAAAACACTACATGTTATGGTTTATAGCAATATTAATAAGTAAACTTACTTGTATATATACAATAATGCTACAGTTACAAGAAACTATGAAAACCGATTGCAATATCCGTTATATCACAATAAATACCCTATTACTCTTCTATTTAATAGCTTTATATGTAATGTTAGCTACTTTTAGGCAAAATTATTCTAAAAAGGCGGGATTTTATACTTCCAATTGTAGGAAAACCAGCTATATATCACGCATAAATAGCAATATCATTGAAAAACATAATTTATGGGTTTATAGCCATATAATAGTAAAACTACTTGTATATATGCAATAACGCTACAGTTTAGAAGAAACTATGAAAAACGCTTGCAATATAACGTTATACACAATAAAAAACTTCTTATCTTTATTTAATGGGCTTTATGTAATGTAAGCTAATCTAGGTGCAAATTATTCTAAAAAGAGGATTTTATACTTCAATTGTAGGAAAAACAGCTATATATCACCGATAAATAGCTAATTCATGAAAAACACTACAATTTAGGGTTTATAGCAATATAATAAGTAAAAACACTTGTGTATATAAATAACGCTACATTTAGAAGAAACTATGAAAAAAGCAAGCAATATACCGTTATTCACAATAAATAACCTCTTATCTTTATTTAATAGCTTATGTAAAATGTAAGCTAATATAGGTGCAAATTATTCTAAAAAGAGGATTTTATACTTTCAATTTGAGGAAAACAGTATATATCACCGATAATAGCTAATATCATTGAAAAACACTACAATTTTATGGGTTTATAGCAATATGATAAGTACAAAATACTTGTATATATTACAATAACGCTACAGTTTACAAGAAACTATGAAAAAAACGCTTGCAATATACGTATATCACAATAAATTTCCTCCTAATTTCTATTTAATAGCTAATGGAATGTAAGCTACTTATAGGTGCAAAATTATTCTAAAAAGAGGGATTTTATACTCAATTGTAGGAAAACAGCTATATATCACTGTCAACTAGCTAAAATTCATTGAAAACACTACATTTGGAGGGTTTATAGCAATATAATCAGTAAAAAACTACTTGTATATATACAATAAACGCTAAGTTTACAAGAAGATATGAAAAAAAGCTTGCAATAAACCGTTATATCACAATAAATAACCTCTTACTCTTCTATTTAATAGCTTATGTAATGTAAGCATTATAGCGTGCAAATATTCTAAAAAGAGGATTTTTACTTCAATTTGTAGGGAAACAGCTATATATCCACCGATAAATAGCTAATATCATGAAAAACACTACATTTGTATGGGTTTTATAGCAATTGATAAGTAAAAAACTACTTTGTATATATACAAATAACGCTACAGTTTACAAGAAACTATGAAAAACGCTTGCAATGATACCGTTATAATCAAAATAAATTAACCTATTACTCTCTATTTTAATAGTAAGTAATGTAAAGCTACTTATAGGTGCAAATTATTCTAAAAGAGGATTTTATACTCAATTTGTAGGAAACACAGCTATATATCACCGATAAATAGCTAATATCATGATAACAAAAAAACTTTTTTTAACCAAAGTTTTTTATGGGTTTATAGCAATATGATAAGTTAAAATTACTTGTAAATATACAATAACGCTCAGTTTACAAGGAACTTATGAAAAACGCTTGCAATATACCGTTATATCACCAATAAATAACTCTACTCTTATTTAATAGACTTAATGTACTGTAAGGCTACCTTCATAGGTGCAAAATTCTAAAAAGAGATTTTATACTTCAATTTGTCGGAACAACAGCTATATATCACCGATAAATAGCTGATATCATTAAAACACTACATTTTAGGGTTATAGCAATATAAAGTAAAATACTTGTAGATATACAATACGCTCACAGTTTACAAGAAACTATGAAAAACGCTTGGCAATATACGGTTATATCCCACATAAAAAACCTCTTACTCTTCTATTTATAGCTACTTACTGTAAGCCTACCTTATAGGTGCAAATTATTCTAAAAAGAGGATTTCTATACTTCAATTTGTAGGAAAACAGCTATATATCACCGATAAATTAGGCTAATATCATGAAAAACACATACATTTTATGGGTTTATAGCAATATAAATAAGGTAAAAGTACTTGTATATATACACTAACGCTACAGTTTACAAGAAAACAATGAAAAAACGCTTGATATACCGTATATCACAATATATAACCTCCTTACTTTCTATTGTAATAGCTTAATGTAATGTAAGCTACTTATAGGTGCAAATTATTCTAAAAAGAGGATTTTATACTTCGATTTGTAGGAAAACAGCTATATATCACCGATAAATAGCTAATATCATTGAAAACACTACATTTTATGGGTTTATAGCAATATAATAAGTAAACTTACTTGTATATATACAATAACGCTACAGTTACAAGAAACTATGAAAAACGATTGCAATATACCGTTATATCACAATAAATACCCTATTACTCTTCTATTTTAAAAGCTTAATGTAATGTAAGCTACTTATAGTGCAAATTATTCTAAAAGAGGATTTTATACTTCAATTTGTAGGAAAACAGCTATATATCACCGATAAATAGCTAATATCATTGAAAACACTACATTTTAGTGCTTTATAGCAATATAATAAGTAAAACTACTTGTATATATACAATAACGCTACAGTTTAGAAGAAACTATGAAAAACGCTTGCAATATACCGTTATACCACAATAAATAACCTCTTACTCATCTATTTAATAGCTTAATGTAATGTAAGCTACTTATAGGTGCAAAATTATCTAAAAAGAGGATTTTATACTTCAATTTGTAGAAAAACAGCTATATATCACGATAAATAGCTAATATCATTGAAAACACTACATTTTATGGGTTTATAGCAATATAATAAGTAAAACTACTTGTGTATATACAATAACGCTACAGTTTAGAAGAAACTATGAAAAACGCAAGCAATATACCGTTATATCACAATAAATAACCTCTTACTCTTCTATTTAATAGCTTAATGTAATGTAAGCTACTTATAGGTGCAAATTATTCTAAAAAGAGGATTTTATACTTCAATTTGTAGGAAAACAGCTATATATCACCGATAAATAGCTAATATCATTGAAAACACTACATTTTATGGGTTTATAGCAATATGATAAGTAAAACTACTTGTATATATACAATAACGCTACAGTTTACAAGAAACTATGAAAAACGCTTGCAATATACCGTTATATCACAATAAATTCCTCCTACTCTTCTATTTAATAGCTTAATGTAATGTAAGCTACTTATAGGTGCAAATTATTCTAAAAAGAGGATTTTATACTTCAATTTGTAGGAAAACAGCTATATATCACTGATAACTAGCTAAAATCATTGAAAACACTACATTTTATGGGTTTATAGCATATAATCAGTAAACTACTTGTATTATACAATAACGCTACAGTTTACAAGAAGCTATGAAAACGCTTGCAATATACCGTTATATCACAATAAAAAAAACCTCTTACTCTTCTATTAATAGCTTAATGTAATGTAAGCTACTTATAGGTGCAAATTATTCTAAAAAGAGGATTTTTTACTTCAATTTGTACGGAAACAGCTATATATCACCGATAAATAGCTAATATCATTGAAAACACTACATTTATGGGTTTATAGCAATATGATAAGGAAAACTACTTGTATATATACAATAAAAGCCCAAGTTTAAAGAAACTATGAAAAAAAAGCTTGCAATATACCGGTTTATATCACAATAAAAAAAACTCTTACCCTTTTTATTTAAAAGCTTAATTTAATTTTTAAACTACTTATAGGTTTCAAATTATTCAAAAAGAGGGGTTTTATACTTCAATTTGTAGGGGGAAAAAAGCTATATATCCCCCAAAAAATTAAAATAATATTTATTGGGAAAAACCCCTACATTTTTTGGGTTTATAGCAATTTTAATTTAAATTTTAAAAATATTTTATATATACAATAACGCTACAGTTTACAAGAAATTTTGAAAAAAACGCTTGCAAAAATACCCTATATCACAATAAAAAACCTCTTACTCTTCTATTTAATAGCTTAATATAATGTAAGCTACTTATAGGTGCAAATTATTCTAAAAAGAGGATTTTATACTTCAATTTGTAGGAAAACAGCTATATATCACCGATAAATAGCTGAAATCATTGAAAACACTACATTTTATGAGTTATAGTAATATGATAAGTAAAACTACTTGTATATATACAATAACGCTACAGTTTACAAGAAACTATGAAAACGCTTGCAATATACCGTTATATCACAATAAATAACCTTACTCTTCTATTTATTAGCTTAGTGTAATGTAAGATACTTATAGGTGCAAATTATTCTAAAAAAAGGATTGTATACTTCAATTTGTAGGAAAACAGCTATATATCACTGATAACTAGATAAAATCATTGAAAACACTACATTTTATGGGTTTACAGCAATATAATAAGTAAAACTACTTGTATATATACAATAACACTAAGTTTACAAGGACACTATAAAAACGCTTGCAATATACCGTATAATCACAATAAATAACCTCTTACTCTTTATTTAATAGCTTAATGTAATGTAAGCTACTTATAGGTGCAAAATTATTCTAAAAAGAGGATTTTATACTTCAATTTGTAGGAAAACAGCTATATATCACGATAAACTAGGTAAAATCATTGAAAAACTACATTTTATGGGTTTATAGCAATATAATAAGATAAAACTACTTGTATATATACAATAACGCTACAGTTTACAAGAAACTAATAAAAAACGCTTGCAATATACCGTTATATCAAATAAATAACCTCTTACTCTTCTATTTAATAGCTTAATGTAATGTAAGCTACTTATAGGTGCAAATTATTCTAAAAAGAGGATTTTATACATCTATTTGTAGGAAAACAGCTATATATCACCGATAAATAGCTAATATCATTGAAAATACTACATTTTATGGGTTTATAGCAATCTGATAAGTAAAACTACTTGTATATATACAATAACGCTTCAGTTTACAAGAAAATATGAAAAACGCTTGCAATATACCGTTATATCACAATAAATAACCTCTTACTCTTCTATTTATTAGGTTAATGTAATGTAAGATACTTATAGGTGCAAATTATTCTAAAAAGAGGATTTTATACTTCAATATGTAGGAAAACTGCTATATATCACTGATAACTAGCTAAAATCATTGAAAACACTACATTTTATGGCTTTATAGCAATATAATAAGTAAAACTACTTGTATATATACAATAACGCTACAGTTTAGAAGAAACTATGAAAAACGCTTGCAATATACCGTTATATCACAATATATAACCTCTTACTCTTCTATTTAATAGCTTAATGTAATGTAAGCTACTTATAGGTGCAAATTATTCAAAAAAAAGGATTGTATACTTCAATTTGTAGGAAAACAGCTATATATCACTGACAACTAACTAAAATCATTGAAAACACTACATTTTATGGCTTTATAGCAATATAATAAGTAAAACTAATTGTATATATACAATAACGCTACAGTTTAGAAGAAACTATGAAAAACGCTTGCAATATACCGTTATATCACAATAAATAACCTCTTACTCTTCTATTTAATAGCTTATTGTAATGTAAGCTACTTATAGGTGCAAATTATTCTAAAAAGAGGAATTTATACTTCAATTTGTAGGAAAACAGCTATATATCACCGATAAATAGCTAATATCATTGAAAACACTACATTTTATGGGTTTATAGCAATATGATAAGTAAAACTACTTGTATATGTACAAAAACGCTACAGTTTACAAGAAACAATGAAAAACGCCTGCAATATACCGTTATATCACAATAAATAACCTTTTACTCTTCTATTTAATAGCTTAATGTAATGTAAGCTACTTATATTTGCAAATTATTCTAAAAAAAGGATTTTATACTTCAATTTGTAGGAAAACAACTATATATCACTGATAACTAGCTAAAATCATTGAAAACACTACATTTTATGGGTTTATAGCAATATGATAAGTAAAACTACTTGTATATATACAATAACGCTACAGTTTAGAAGAAACTATGAAAAACGCTTGCAATATACCGTTATATCACAATAAATAACCTCTTACTCTTCTATTTAATAGCTTATTGTAATGTAAGCTACTTATAGGTGCAAGCCCGTCAGGGTGGCAAGGTTGGTAGAGACGTGAGTTACCAATGTGCAGCGTCCCTGTGCATTCAGTCAGCGGTTCGAGTCCGCCTAGTTCATGCTGACGTGGCGGCGCTTTGTATAGTCAATAACCTTGTAGTTGGTACTTGCAAAGTGTCTAGATAGGATGAAAATCTTATCTTATAGGTGCAAATTATTCTAAAAAGAGGATTTTATACTTCAATTATTAGGAAAACAGCTATATATCAACGATAACTAGCTAATATCATTAAAAATACTACATCTTATGGGTTTATAGCAATCTGATAAGTAAAACTACTTGTATATATACAATAACGCTACAGTTTACAAGAAACAATGAAAAACGCTTGTAATATACCGTTATATCACAATAAATAACTTCTTACTCTTCTATTTAATAGCTTGTATATATACAATAACGCTACAGTTTACAAGAAACTATGAAAAACACTTGGAATATACCGTTATATCACAATAAATTTCCTCTTACTCTTCTATTTATTAGCTTAATGTAATGTAAGCTACTTATTGGTGCAAATTATAAAAAAAAAAAGGATTGTATACTTCAATTTGAAGGAAAACTGCTATATATCATAGATAAATAGCTAATATCATTGAAAACACTACATTTTATAGGTTTATAGCAATATGATAAGTAAAACTACTTGTATATATATAATAACGTTACAGTTTATAAGAAACTATGAAAAACGCTTGCAATATACCGTTATATCACAATAAATAACCTCTTACTCTTCTATTTAATAGCTTAATGTAATGTAAGCTACTTATAGGTGCAAATTATTCTAAAAAGAGGATTTTATACTTCAATTTGTAGGAAAACAGCTATATATCACTGAAAACTATCTAAAATCATTGAAAACACTACATTTTATGGGTTTATAGCAATATAATAAGTAAAACTACTTGTATATAAACAATAACGCTACAGTTTAGAAGAAACTATGAAAAACGCTTGCAATATAACGTTATATCACAATAAATAACCTCTTACTCTTCTATTTAATAGCTTAATGTAATGTAAGCTACTTATAGGTGCAAATTATTCTAAAAAGAGGATTTTATACTTCAATTTGTAGGAAAACAGCTATATATCACCGATAAATAGCTAATATCATTGAAAACACTACATTTTATGGGTTTATTGCAATCTGAAAAGTATAACTACTTGTATATATACAATAACGCTACAGTTTACAAGAAACTATGAAAAACGCTTGCTATATACCTTTATATCACAATAAATAACCTCTTACTCTTCCATTTATTAGCTTAATGTAATGTAAGCTAGTTATAGGTGCAAATTATTCTAAAAAAAGGATTGTATACTTCAATATGTAGGAAAACTGCTATATATCACTGATAACTAGCTAAAATCATTGAAAACACTACATTTTATGGCTTTATAGCAATATAATAAGTAAAACTACTTGTATATATACAATAACGCTACAGTTTAGAAGAAACTATGAAAAACGCTTGCAATATACCGTTATATCACAATAAATAACCTCTTACTCTTCTATTTAATAGCTTAATGTAATGTAAGCTACTTATAGGTGCAAATTATTCTAAAAAGAGGATTTTATACTGCAATTTGTAGGAAAACAGCTATATATCACCGAAAAATAGCTAATATCGTTAAAAACACTACATTTTATGGGTTTATAGCAATATGATAAGTAAAACTACTTGCATAAATACATGAATAATCCCGTCTAAATCTTGGGACAGAATCCCAATGTGTGGCACCCTTGAATTCACCTCAACCGTCTCTCGCAAGCGACTTGCTGCCCTTCGCCCCAGCTATTTCAACTCCCAACCACAACCATACCTCAACCCAATACGTTTGGGTTAAAATTAGATATAATGCCGGATGCAGATTTCTACAACCTTGATGTTGATGTGATTTGCATCCAATTCTGTAATGATCACTGTTTTTCTCACATTCCCGCACTGGTGGCACTAAAAATTGATTTGCTCCCGCAGTTTCAGGGATAAGAATTATTATCCTCCAGTATAAAACAAATATGTGGGAGTTGGATCTGGTCATTGATAGGTGCATCATATTGGAATTTGGTCCATATTTGGTCCGTCATTATCTTGCAACTTTTAAGGGTAGAACAGCTTGGAGTTAGATCCTTAGATGTGGTTGGTCAGTCATCTTGGAACTTTTACGGGTAGTAGAGCTTGGAGTTAGATCTGGGCCATGGTTGGTCATTCATCTTGGAACTTTTAAGAGTTGTACAGCTTGGAGTTAGATCTGGGCCATTATTGGTCCCCCATATTTGAACTTTTAAGAGTAGTAGACTATACAGGTCGGAGTAGGATGGTAGGATGCTCTTCAGGATTAGCGATGCGGCGCTCCCTCCAACGAGTGTTCCCCATGATTAATTAATTATTTATTAATTAACCATTAGCTATCTATCTTTATTTCTGGATGTGTTTTAGTTGTGTTTCCATTTTTTTCTCCCCTCATATATTCACCTGTATCGCTGTCTCACCTTTCT
>JACEEZ010004508.1:32008-59508 GCA_016584305.1 Chionoecetes opilio | reverse complement strand
TAAGTGGTGTGTGTGTGTGTGTGTGTGTGTACGTGTGGTGTGTGTGTGTGTGTGGTGTGTGTGTGTGTGTGTGTGTTGTGTGCGATGTGTGTGTTTGTGTATGTGTTTGCGTTTGTGTGTCTCGTGTGTGTGTGTTTGTGTGTGTGCGTGGGTGGGTGTGTTTTAATATGTCTTTTATAATTATATTTTGTTGATTTGTGTTTTTGTGTTTCTCTGTCCTCATGGTTCTTTTCCTCCTTTTTCTTTACCTTATTCATATTCCATGTAATGCAGTTCCTCTAATGATGTGTATCTGATTATTTTTCTATTATAATATATCTTTCTATATCACGTTTCCAGCTTTTGTATACGTCGTCTTTTATATATATTTATAAATCTTTATTTCTTGTAGATGTTCCTTAAATTTGATTTCATTCCACGCCCTTCATTAATTTCTTGGTCAACACTCTTTATAGACTACCTTCTTCAATTCTTATTCAGGAATTCCTTGTCATAGTCCATCCAGTTAACCCGTGGGCTGTGGCAAGCCTTCCTGAAGGCTCTGCTGAGCTACTGCGAAACCGAAACCGCAGTTTTTCAATTGCATACAAAAACCAGGCCGACATTCGTAAAAGTCTACTTATTGTGTCACATATACGCCTTGATGTCAGCTCTCGATAACACACACCACCATCTGCCTCATTACGATGTACGCAGATATTTACCAATCCTTGGTTATTTGCCAAAAGATCTTGGGATGTAGGTCTTGGCGTTGGGATATTTTGTGTCTATCTTGGGACTTTTGAAGGGATTATTCAAGTATTTATTCAGTGGTTTATATCAAGGTACGGTACAACGGAACCTATGCTTACCTTCAGATAAACGACTGCTTAATACATGAATAATCCCGTCTAAATCTTGGGACAAAATCCCAATGTGTGGCACCCTATAATTCACCTCAACCGTCTCTCGCAAGCGACTTGCTACCCTTCGCCCCAGCTATTTCAACTCCCAACCACAACCATACCTCAACCCAATACGTTTGGGTTAAAATTAGATATAATGCCGGATGCAAATTTCTACAACCTTGATGTTGATGTGATTTGCATCCAATTCTGTAATGATCACTGTTTTTTCTCACATTCCCGCACTGTTGGCACTAAAAATTGATTTCCTCCAGCAGTTTCAGGGATAAAATTATTATCCTCCAGTATAAAACAAATATGTGGGAGTTGGATCTGGTCATTGATAGGTGCATCATATTGGAATCTGGTCCATATATGGTCCGTCATTATCTTGCAACTTTTAAGGGTAGAACAGCTTGGAGTAAGATCCTTAGATGTGGTTGGTCAATCATCTTGGAACTTTTACGGGTAATAGAGCTTGGAGTTAGATCTGGACCATGGTTGGTCATTCATCTTGGAACTTTTAAGAGTTGTACAGCTTGGAGTTAGATCTGGGCATTATTGGTCCCCCATATTTGAACTTTTAAGAGTAGTAGACTATACAGGTCGGAGTAGGATGGTAGGATGCTCTTCAGGATTGGCGATTCGGCGCTCCTTCCAACGAGTGTTCCCCANAGGTGACAGCTTGGAGTAAGATCCTTAGATGTGGTTGGTCAATCATCTTGGAACTTTTACGGGTAATAGAGCTTGAGTTAGATATGGACCATGGTTGGTCATTCATCTTGGAACTTTTAAGAGTTGTACAGCTTGGAGTTAGATCTGGGCCATTATTGGTCCCCATATTTGAACTTTTAAGAGTAGTAGACTATACAGGTCGGAGTAGGATGGTAGGATGCTCTTCAGGATTGGCGATGCGGCGCTCCTCCAACGAGTGTTCCCCATGATTAATTAATTATTTATTAATTAACCATTAGCTATCTATCTTTATTTCTGGATGTGTTTTTAGTTTTGTTTCCATTTTTTTCTCCCCTCATATATTCACCTGTATCGCTGTCTCACCTTTCTCATATATCCCGTTGTTTTGTTGTTGTTGTGGTCTTTTTTTATGGTGTTTGTTTTGCTGTAATGAGACTTTTGTTTCTCGTTTTTGTGTGTTTTTGATCATCGGGTGTTCCTTTGTTTCATGAGGGTGTGTGTTAGTGTGTGTGTGTGTGGTGTGTGTGTGTGTGTGTGTGTGGTGTGTGTGTGTGTGTGTGTGTGTGTGTGGTGTGTGTGTGTGTGTGTGTGTGTGTGTGTGTGTGTGTGTGTGTGTGTGTGTGTGTGTGTGTGTGTGGTTGTGTGTGTGTGTGTGTGTGGTGTGTGTGTTGTGTGTGTTGTGTGGTGTGTGTGTTTGGTGTGTGTTGTGGTGTGTAAGTGTGTGTGTGTGTGTTGTGCGTGTACGTGTGTGTTGTGTTGTGTGTGTGTGGTGTGTGTGTGTGTGTTGTGCGATGTGTGTGTTTGTGTATGTGTTTGTGTGTGTGTCTGTGTGTGTGTGTTTGTGTGTGGGTGGGTGTGTGTGTTTTAGTTGTGTTTTATAATTATATTTTGTTGATTTGTGTTTTTGTGTTTCTCTGTCACTCACGGTTCTTTTCCTCCTTCTTGTTTACCTTATTCATTTCCATGTATGCAGTTTCCTCCTGAATGATGTGTATCTTAATACTGATTATTTTCTATTATAATATATCTTTCTATATCACGTTTCCATCTTTTGTATACGTCGTCTTTTATATATATTTATAATCTTTATTTCTTGTAGATGTTCCTTAAATTTGATTTCATTCCACGCCCTTCATTAATTTCTTGGTCAACACTCTTTATAGACTACCTTCTTCAATTCTTATTCAGGAATTCCTTGTCATAGTCCATCCAGTTAACCCGTGGCTGTGGCAAGCCTTCCTGAAGGCTCTGCTGAGCTACTGCGAAACCGAAACCGCAGTTTTCAATTGCATACAAAAACCAGGCCGACATTCGTAAAAGTCTACTTATTGTGTCACATATACGCCTTGATGTCAGCTCTCGATAACACACACCACCATCTGCCTCATTACGATGTACGCAGATATTTACCAATCCTTGGTTATTTGCCAAAAGATCTTGGGATGTAGGTCTTGGCGTTGGGATATTTTGTGTCTATCTTGGGACTTTTGAAGGGATTATTCAAGTATTTATTCAGTGGTTTATATCAAGGTACGGTACAACGGAACCTATGCTTACCTTCAGATAAACGACTGCATAAATACATGAATAATCCCGTCTAAATCTTGGGACAAAATCCCAATGTGTGGCACCCTTGAATTCACCTCAACCGTCTCTCGCAAGCGACTTGCTGCCCTTCGCCCCAGCTATTTCAACTCCCAACCACAACCATACCTCAACCCAATACGTTTGGGTTAAAATTAGATATAATGCCGGATGCAATTTCTACAACCTTGATGTTGATGTGATTTGCATCCAATTCTGTAATGATCATGTTTTTCTCACATTCCCGCACTGGTGGCACTAAAATTGATTTGCTCCCGCAGTTTCAGGGATAAGAATTATTATCCTCCAGTATAAAACAAATATGTGGGAGTTGGATCTGGTCATTGATAGGTGCATCATATTGGAATCTGGTCCATATTTGGTCCGTCATTATCTTGCAACTTTTAAGGGTAGAACAGCTTGGAGTAAGATCCTTAGATGTGGTTGGTCAATCATCTTGGAACTTTTACGGGTAATAGAGCTTGGAGTTAGATCTGGACCATGGTTGGTCATTCATCTTGGAACTTTTAAGAGTTGTACAGCTTGGAGTTAGATCTGGGCCATTATTGGTCCCCCATATTTGAACTTTTAAGAGTAGTAGATATACAGGTCGGAGTAGATGAGGCTCTTCAGATTATGGGGTCCCCCATTTTGATATTTTATATATTAACCATAGATTAGCTTTCTTCTGGATTGGGTTGTTTCCAGTTTTTCCCCTCATATATTACCTGTATCGTGTCTCACCTTTTACCATATATCTACTCTTTTTTGTTGTTGTTGTGGTCTTTTTTTTATGGTTTGTTTTGCTAATAGACTTTGTCTCGTTTTCTGTGTTTTTGATCATCGGGTGTTCCTGTTGTTTCATGGGTTGTGTTTTATGGTGTGTGTTTGTGTTGTGTTTGTGTTGTGTGTTGTGTGTTGTGTGTTGGTGTTTGTGTTTTGGTGTGTGTGTGTGTGTGTGTGTGTGTTGTGTGTGTGTGTGTGTGTGTGTTGTGTGTGTGTGTGTGTGTGTGTGTGTGGTGTGTGTGTGTGTGTGTGGTTGTGTGTGTGTGTGTGTGTGTGTGGGTGTGTGTGTGTGTGTGTGTGTGTGTGTGTGTGTGTTGTGTGTGGTTGTTGTGTGTGTGTTGTGTGTGTAGTGTGTGTTGTGTGTGTGTGTCGTGTACGTGTGTGTGTGTGTGTGTTGTGTGTGTGTGTGTGTGTGTTGTGTGCGATGTGTGTGTTTGTGTATGTGTTTGTGTGTGTGTCTGTGTGTGTGTGTTTGTGTGTGGGGTGGTGTGTGTGTTTTAGTTGTGTTTTATAATTATATTTTGTTGATTTGTGTTTTTGTGTTTCTCTGTCACTCATGGTTCTTTTCCTCCTTCTTGTTTACCTTATTCATTTCCATGTATGCAGTTTCCTCCTGAATGATGTGTATCTTAATACTGATTATTTTCTATTATAATATATCTTTCTATATCACGTTTCCATCTTTTGTATACGTCGTCTTTTATATATATTTATAAATCTTTATTTCTTGTAGATGTTCCTTAAATTTGATTTCATTCCACGCCCTTCATTAATTTCTTGGTCAACACTCTTTATAGACTACCTTCTTCAATTCTTATTCAGGAATTCCTTGTCATAGTCCATCCAGTTAACCCGTGGGCTGTGGCAAGCCTTCCTGAAGGGGCGTATATTAGAAGCGCGGATTCGAAAAAGTGACCGCGTTCGAACCTCACCGTTAAACCACTATCAAATGCGTGGCAAGGTTAATCCCGTTCACTCGCTATGTCATTAAGTATCATTCGGTGTGTCATAATGCTTCACACGGTGTTCACCGAGATCACCGCGAGTGTCTGTCTCGGTGGTCTCGTTGGTTGTTGGAGTTCACAGTTGTTCACAGTTATTCACAGTGTGTTCACAGTTGTTGGAGCCCACGGTGCCCAGTCAGTCCGGTGCTTCCATCCTGTGTTGTCATAATTTTTCCCTATGGAGTTTACGATTTCCCGGACCAACAAAGGCAAGAAGTGTTTGATGCTCGATGGATATATATATACAGAGTGGACAGGTACATTGATGGATGGATATCTTTCTTGGAGATGTACCAACAAGAAATGTAAAGGTAGACTTAAAACAGACAGCACAATGACTGCCATTGTTCCGGTACAATTGGAACATAACCATGGCAAGGATGAAAGAAAACTTGAAAGACAGCAACTACGTGCACAAGTGAAACGGAAGGCGACTGATGACATGACGGCAAGACCTTCTAAGCTCATCAGAACGGAACTGCATACATTTTCTGATAATGTGCTAGAATCTGGTGATCTAAGATCTGTAGCACAATCATTATACCGAGAAAGACGGAAAGTGTATCCTGTATTGCCTAAAACTCGTGAGGAAGTACATCATGCTCTAAATTCTATGACTACTACTATACGACCAAAAGTGAAGATTTTATCCTTGAAAATAATCTAAAATCTGGCATGGTTATCATTTCATGTACAACTAATCTTGCATTTCTGGCGAACACTGCTGAGGAGATCTTCGTTGATGGGACTTTCAAGAGTTGTCCAAAGTTCTTCTATCAACTATACAGCATACATGGATTATGTAATGGGCATTATATTCCATTAGTGTATGCCCTCTTGCCAGGTCAATCTGAGGAGATTTATAGAAATCTGTGGAAGTGTTTAATTGACATTTGTTCCGCAAGGAATATGCAACTGGGAGCCTCAGTGATACATGCAGATTTTGAATTTGCCATGCTCACTGTTCTGAGAGATATATTTCCAACCGCAGTCATCAAAAGTTGCAAATTTCATTTAGGGCAGGGCAGGCATGGTGGCGAAAAATTGAAAACCTGGGCCTAAGTAGGGATTACAAGGACACCAACAGTGACATAGGCCAGTGGCTGAAATTATCATTTGGTCTACATTTCATTGACCCAACAGATGTAGACGATTGCTTCGTCGAGAAATTAACGACAGACGCACCTCAGGATGAGAGATGTACTCGCTTTGCGGACTATCTGGTTGATAATTATGTAACAGCAGAATCAAGATATCCTCCAGTGCATTGGGCTGAAGTCCCCTCAAATACAAAGCGTACCAACAATTCTGCCGAATCTTTTCATGCTCATTTCAATGAGCAATTTTATACATCCCATCCATCTATATTTGTGTTCATGGATGTACTAGGAAAGCTCCAGACTGCTACTTATATTAAGATCAGGAGTAGCGGTAAACCAGCAACTACGCGGAAAGTTGAACGAGACAGGACAGAGTATGCCATGGCACAATACAACAAATTTATTTCTGGGGAAATAAACAGACACAATTACATGAAGTGTTTAGGTAACCGATTCACAGCAAGAACAAACATGTAACTTTGAGTTTTTTAACGCGATAAATAAAGGACTATTTAAACTATTTTTATGGAAGAGAGGAGTGAAAAACGCGATGAATAAAGAACGAAAAACAATATCCTGCTTCAAAATCCTGCTTCCACCTTCCCGTGGTAAGCAGGGGGCAACAGATGATAACATCTGGCTAACGGAAGAGGTGAACGATCATTAAAGAACTGCTACACAATCGGACTTTCAAGTGAGTGAAAAAACGCGCAATTGATACCAAATTCAGCCGCGCTTTTGATAGAAATATATCCGCGCTTTCAATGATGACCCGCCGCGCTTTTGATATGCCAATCCGCGCTTTCGTAAAACGCCGTCCTGAAGGCTCTGCTGAGCTACTGCGAAACCGAAACCGCAGTTTTCAATTGCATACAAAAACCAGGCCGACATTCGTAAAAGTCTACTTATTGTGTCACATATACGCCTTGATGTCAGCTCTCGATAACACACACCACCATCTGCCTCATTACGCTGTACGCAGATATTTACCAATCCTTGGTTATTTGCCAAAAGATCTTGGGGTGTAGGTCTTGGCGTTGGGATATTTTGTGTCTATCTTGGGACTTTTGAAGGGATTATTCAAGTATTTATTCAGTGGTTTATATCAAGGTACGGTACAACGGAACCTATGCTTACCTTCAGATAAACGACTGCATAAATACATGAATAATCCCGTCTAAATCTTGGGACAAAATCCCAATGTGTGGCACCCTTGAATTCACCTCAACCGTCTCTCGCAAGCGACTTGCTGCCCTTCGCCCCAGCTATTTCAACTCCCAACCACAACCATACCTCAACCCAATACGTTTTGGTTAAAATTAGATATAATGCCGGATGCAGATTTCTACAACCTTGATGTTGATGTGATTTGCATCCAATTCTGTAATGATCATCGTTTTTCTCACATTCCCGCACTGGTGCCACTAAAAATTGATTTGCTCCCGCAGTTTCAGGGATAAGAATTATTATCCTCCAGTATAAAACAAATATGTGGGAGTTGGATCTGGTCATTGATAGGTGCATCATATTGGAATCTGGTCCATATTTGGTCCGTCATTATCTTGCAACTTTTAAGGGTAGAGCAGCTTGGAGTAAGATCCCTAGATGTGGTTGGTCAATCATCTTGGAACTTTTACGGGTAATAGAGCTTGGAGTTAGATCTGGACCATGGTTTGGTCATTCATCTTGGAACTTTTAAGAGTTGTACAGCTTGGAGTTAGATCTGGGCCATTATTGGTCCCCCATATTTGAACTTTTAAGAGTAGTAGACTATACAGGTCGGAGTAGGATGGTAGGATGCTCTTCAGGATTGGCGATGCGGCGCTCCCTCCAACGAGTGTTCCCCATGATTATTTAATTATTTATTAATTAACCATTAGCTATCTATCTTTATTTCTGGATGTGTTTTAGTTTTGTTTCCATTTTTTTCTCCCCTCATATATTCACCTGTATCGCTGTCTCACCTTTCTCATATATCCCTGTTGTTTTGTTGTTGTTGTGGTCTTTTTTTTATGGTATTTGTTTTGCTGTAATGAGACTTTTGTTCTCGTTTTTGTGTGTTTTTGATCATCGGGTGTTCCTTTGTTTCATGAGGGTGTGTGTTAGTGTGTGTGTGTGTGTGTGTGTGTGTGTGTGTGTGTGTGTGTGTGTGTGTGTGTGTGTGTGTGTGTGTGTGTGTGTGTGTGTGTGTGTGTGTGTGTGTGTGTGTGGTGTGTGTGTGGTGTGTGTGTGTGTGGTGTGTGTGTGTGTGGTGTGTGTGTGTGTGTGTGTGTGTGTGTGTGTATGTGTGTGTGTGTGTTTGTGTGTGTAAGTGTGTGTGTGTGTGTGCGTGTACGTGTGTGTGTGTGTGTGTGTGTGTGTGTGTGTGTGTGTGTGTTGTGTGCGATGTGTGTGTTTGTGTATGTGTTTGTGTGTGTGTCTGTGTGTGTGTGTTTGTGTGTGGGTGGGTGTGTGTGTTTTAGTTGTGTTTTATAATTATATTTTGTTGATTTGTGTTTTTGTGTTTCTCTGTCACTCATGGTTCTTTTCCTCTTTCTTGTTTACCTTATTCATTTCCATGTATGCAGTTTCCTCCTGAATGATGTGTATCTTAATACTGATTATTTTCTATTATAATATATCTTTCTATATCACGTTTCCATCTTTTGTATACGTCGTCTTTTATATATATTTATAAATCTTTATTTCTTGTAGATGTTCCTTAAATTTGATTTCATTCCACGCCCTTCATTAATTTCTTGGTCAACACTCTTTATAGACTACCTTCTTCAATTCTTATTAGGAATTCCTTGTCATAGTCCATCCAGTTAACCCGTGGGCTGTGGCAAGCCTTCCTGAAGGCTCTGCTGAGCTACTGCGAAACCGAAACCGCAGTTTTCAATTGCATACAAAAACCAGGCCGACATTCGTAAAGTCTACTTATTGTGTCACATATACGCCTTGATGTCAGCTCTCGATAACACACACCACCATCTGCCTCATTACGCTGTACGCAGATATTTACCAATCCTTGGTTATTTGCCAAAAGATCTTGGGATGTAGGTCTTGGCGTTGGGATATTTTGTGTCTATCTTGGGACTTTTGAAGGGATTATTCAAGTATTTATTCAGTGGTTTATATCAAGGTACGGTACAACGGAACCTATGCTTACCTTCAGATAAACGACTGCATAAATACATGAATAATCCCGTCTAAATCTTGGGACAAAATCCCAATGTGTGGCACCCTTGAATTCACCTCAACCGTCTCTCGCAAGCGACTTGCTGCCCTTCGCCCCAGCTATTTCAACTCCCAACCACAACCATACCTCAACCCAATACGTTTGGGTTAAAATTAGATATAATGCCGGATGCAGATTTCTACAACCTTGATGTTGATGTGATTTGCATCCAATTCTGTAATGATCATCGTTTTTCTCACATTCCTGCACTGGTGGCACTAAAAATTGATTTGCTCCCGCAGTTTCAGGGATAAGAATTATTATCCTCCAGTATAAAACAAATATGTGGGAGTTGGATCTGGTCATTGATAGGTGCATCATATTGGAATCTGGTCCATATTTGGTCCGTCATTATCTTGCAACTTTTAAGGGTAGAGCAGCTTGGAGTAAGATCCTTAGATGTGGTTGGTCAATCATCTTGGAACTTTTACGGGTAATAGAGCTTGGAGTTAGATCTGGACCATGGTTGGTCATTCATCTTGGAACTTTTAAGAGTTGTACAGCTTGGAGTTAGATCTGGGCCATTATTGGTCCCCCATATTTGAACTTTTAATAGACTATACAGGGCGGAGTNTAGTTAGATGTGGTTGGTCAATCATCTTGGAACTTTTACGGGTAATAGAGCTTGGAGTTAGATCTGGACCATGGTTGGTCATTATCTTGGAACTTTTAAGAGTGACAGCTTGGAGTTAGATCTGGGCCATTATTGGTCCCCATATTTGAACTTTTAAGAGTAGTAGACTATACAGGTCGGAGTAGGATGGTAGGATGCTCTTCAGGATTGGCGATGCGGCGCTCCTCCAACGAGTGTTCCCCATGATTAATTAATTATTTATTAATTAACCATTAGCTATCTATCTTTATTTCTGGATGTGTTTTAGTTTTGTTTCCATTTTTTTCTCCCTCATATATTCACCTGTATCGCTGTCTCACCTTTCTCATATATCCCTGTTGTTTTGTTTGTTGTGGTCTTTTTTTATGGTGTTTGTTTTGCTGTAATGAGACTTTTGTTCTCGTTTTTGTGTGTTTTTGATCATCGGGTGTTCCTTTGTTTCATGAGGGTGTGTGTTAGTGTGTGTGTGTGTGTGTGTGTGTGTGTGGTGTGTGTGTGTGTGTGTGTGTGTGTGTGTGTGTGGTTTGTGTGTGTGTGTGTGTGTGTGTGTGTGTGTGTGTGTGTGTGTTGTGTGTTGTGTGAGTGTTGTGTGTGAGTTGTGTGTGTGTGTGTGTGTGTGTGTGTGTGTGTGTGTGTGTGTGTGTGTGTGTGTGGTGTGTGTGTGTGTGTGTGTGTGTTTGTGTGTGTAAGTGTGTGTGTGGTGTGTGTGGTGTACGTGTGTGTGTGTGTGTGTGTGTGGTGTGGTGTGTGTGGTGTGTGTGTTGTGTGCGATGTGTGTGTTTGTGTATGTGTGTTGTGTGTGTGTCTGTGTGTGTGTGTTTGTGTGTGGGTGGGTGTGTGTGTTTTAGTTGTGTTTTATAATTATATTTTGTGATTTGTGTTTTGTGTTTCTCTGTCACTCATGGTTCTTTTCCTCCTTCTTGTTTACCTTATTCATTTCCATGTATGCAGTTTCCTCCTGAATGATGTGTATCTTAATACTGATTATTTTCTATTATAATATATCTTTCTATATCACGTTTCCATCTTTTGTATACGTCGTCTTTTATATATATTTATAAATCTTTATTTCTTGTAGATGTTCCTTAAATTTGATTTCATTCCACGCCCTTCATTAATTTCTTGGTCAACACTCTTTATAGACTACCTTCTTCAATTCTTATTCAGGAATTCCTTGTCATAGTCCATCCAGTTAACCCGTGGGCTGTGGCAAGCCTTCCTGAAGGCTCTGCTGAGCTACTGCGAAACCGAAACCGCAGTTTTCAATTGCATACAAAAACCAGGCCGACATTCGTAAAAGTCTACTTATTGTGTCACATATACGCCTTGATGTCAGCTCTCGATAACACACACCACCATCTGCCTCATTACGATGTACGCAGATATTTACCAATCCTTGGTTATTTGCCAAAAGATCTTGGGATGTAGGTCTTGGCGTTGGGATATTTTGTGTGTATATCTTGGGACTTTTGAAGGGATTATTCAAGTATTTATTCAGTGGTTTATATCAAGGTACGGTACAACGGAACCTATGCTTACCTTCAGATAAACGACTGCATAAATACATGAATAATCCCGTCTAAATCTTGGGACAAAATCCCAATGTGTGGCACCCTTGAATTCACCTCAACCGTCTCTCGCAAGCGACTTGCTACCCTTCGCCCCAGCTATTTCAACTCCCAACCACAACCATACCTCAACCCAATACGTTTGGGTTAAAATTAGATATAATGCCGGATGCAAATTTCTACAACCTTGATGTTGATGTGATTTGCATCCAATTCTGTAATGATCATGGTTTTTCTCACATTCCCGCACTGGTGGCACTAAAAATTGATTTGCTCCCGCAGTTTCAGGGATAAGAATTATTATCCTCCAGTATAAAACAAATATGTGGGAGTTGGATCTGGTCATGATAGGTGCATCATATTGGAATCTGGTCCATATTTGGTCCGTCATTATCTTGCAACTTTTAAGGGTAGAACAGCTTGGAGTAAGATCCTTAGATGTGGTTGGTCAATCATCTTGGAACTTTTACGGGTAATAGAGCTTGGAGTTAGATCTGGACCATGGTTGGTCATTCATCTTGGAACTTTTAAGAGTTGTACAGCTTGGAGTTAGATCTGGGCCTTTATTGGTCCCCCATATTTGAACTTTTAAGAGTAGTAGACTATACAGGTCGGAGTAGGATGGTAGGATGCTCTTCAGGATTGGCGATTCGGCGCTCCTTCCAACGAGTGTTCCCCATGATTAATTAATTATTTATTAATTAACCATAGCTATCTATCTTTATTTCTGGATGTGTTTTAGTTTTGTTTCCATTTTTTTCTCCCCTCATATATTCACCTGTATCGCTGTCTCACCTTTCTCATATATCCCTGTTGTTTGTTGTTGTTGTGGTCTTTTTTTATGGTGTTTGTTTTGCTGTAATGAGACTTTGTTCCGTTTTTGGTGTTTTTATCATCGGGTGTTCCTTTGTTTCATGAGGGGTGTGTTAGTGTGTGTTGTGTGTGTGTGTGTGTTGTGTGTGGTGTGTGTGTGTGTGTGTGTGTGTGTGTGTGTGTGTGTTGTGTGGTGTGTGTGTGTGTGTGTGTGTGTGTGTGTGTGTGTGTGTGTGTGTGTGGTGTTGTGTGTGAGTTGTGGTGTGGTGTTTGTGTGTGTGTGTGTGTGTGTGTGTGTGTGTGTGGTGTGTGTGTGTGGTGTGTGTGTGTGTTGTGTGTGTAAGTGTTGTGTGTGTGTGTGTGTGTACGTGTGTGTGTGTGTTGTGTGTGTGTGTGTGTGTGTGTGTGTGTTGTGTGCGATGTGTGTGTTTGTGTATGTGTTTGTGTGTGTGTCTGTGTGTGTGTGTTTGTGTGTGGGTGGGTGTGTGTGTTTTAGTTGTGTTTTATAATTATATTTTGTGATTTGTGTTTTGTGTTTCTCTGTCACTCATGGTTCTTTTCCTCCTTCTGTTTACCTTATTCATTTCATGTATGCAGTTTCCTCCTGAATGATGTGTATCTTAATACTGATTATTTTCTATTATAATATATCTTTCTATATCACGTTTCCATCTTTTGTATACGTCGTCTTTTATATATATTTATAAATCTTTATTTCTTGTAGATGTTCCTTAAATTTGATTTCATTCCACGCCCTTCATTAATTTCTTGGTCAACACTCTTTATAGACTACCTTCTTCAATTCTTATTCAGGAATTCCTTGTCATAGTCCATCCAGTTAACCCGTGGGCTGTGGCAAGCCTTCCTGAAGGCTCTGCTGAGCTACTGCGAAACCGAAACTGCAGTTTTCAATTGCATACAAAAACCAGCCGACTTTTGTAAAAGTCTACTTATTGTGTCACATATACGCCTTGATGTCAGCTCTCGATAACACACACCACCATCTGCCTCATTACGATGTACGCAGATATTTACCAATCCTTGGTTATTTGCCAAAAGATCTTGGGATGTAGGTCTTGGCGTTGGGATATTTTGTGTGTATATCTTGGGACTTTTGAAGGGATTATTCAAGTATTTATTCAGTGGTTTATATCAAGGTACGGTACAACGGAACCTATGCTTACCTTCAGATAAACGACTGCATAAATACATGAATAATCCCGTCTAAATCTTGGGACAAAATCCCAATGTGTGGCACCTTGAATTCACCTCAACCGTCTCTCGCCAGCGACTTGCTACCCTTCGCCCCAGCTATTTCAACTCCCAACCACAACCCAATACGTTTGGGCTAAAATTAGATATAATGCCGGATGCAAATTTCTACAACCTTGATGTTGATGTGATTTGCATCCAATTCTGTAATGATCACTGTTTTTCTCACATTCCCGCACTGGTGGCACTAAAAATTGATTTGCTCCCGCAGTTTCAGGGATAAAAATTATTATCCTCCAGTATAAAACAAATATGTGGGAGTTGGATCTGGTCATTGATAGGTGCATCATATTGGAATCTGGTCCATATTTGGTCCGTCATTATCTTGCAACTTTTAAGGGTAGAACAGCTTGGAGTAAGATCCTTAGATGTGGTTGGTCAATCATCTGGGAACTTTTACGGGTAATAGAGCTTGGAGTTAGATCTGGACCATGGTTGGTCATTCATCTTGGAACTTTTAAGAGTTGTACAGCTTGGAGTTAGATCTGGGCCATTATTGGTCCCCCATATTTGAACTTTTAAGAGTAGTAGACTATACAGGTCGGAGTAGGATGGTAGGATGCTCTTCAGGATTGGCGATTCGGCGCTCTTTCCAACGAGTGTTCCCCATGATTAATTAATTATTTATTAATTAACCAATAGCTATCTATCTTTATTTCTGGATGTGTTTTAGTTTTGTTTCCATTTTTTTCTCCCCTCATATATTCACCTGTATCGCTGTCTCACCTTTCTCATATATCCCTGTTGTTTTGTTGTTGTTGTGGTCTTTTTTTTATGGTGTTTATTTTGCTGTAATGAGACTTTTGTTATCGTTTTTGTGTGTTTTTGATCATCAGGTGTTCCTTTGTTTCATGAGGGTGTGTGTTAGTGTGTGTGTGTGTGTGTGTGTGTGTGTGTGTGTGTGTGTGTGTGTGTGTGTGTGTGTGTGTGTGTGTGTGTGTGGTGTGTGTATGTGTGTGTGTGTGTGTGTGTGTGTGTGTGTGTGTGTGTGTGTGTGTGTGTGTGTGTGTGTGTGTGTGTGTGTGTGTGTGTGTGTGTGTGTGTGTGTGTGTGTGTGTGTGTGTGTTTGTGTGTGTGTGTGTGTGTGTGTGTAAGTGTGTGTGTGTGTGTGTGGTGTAGTGGGGTGGTGGGGTGTGTGTGTGTGTGTGTTTGTGTGTGTGTGTTGTGGGTGTGTTGTGTGTGTGTTTGTGTGTGTGTCTGTGTGTGTGTGTTTGTGTGTGGGTGGGTGTGTGTGTTTTAGTTGTGTTTTATAATTATATTTTGTTGATTTGTTTTTTTGTGTTTCTCTGTCACTCACGGTTCTTTTCCTCCTTCTTGCTTACCTTATTCATTTCCATGTATGCAGTTTCCTCCTGAATGATGTGTATCTTAATACTGATTATTTTCTATTATAATATATCTTTCTATATCACGTTTCCATCTTTTGTATACGTCGTCTTTTATATATATTTATAAATCTTTATTTTTTGTAGATGTCCAAAATTTTTGATTTCATTCCACGCCCTTCATTAATTTCTTGGTCAACACTCTTAAGCCCTACCTTTTTTCAATTCTTATTAGGAATTCCTTTTCATAGTCCCTCCAGTTAACCCGTGGGCTGTGGGGAAGCCTTCCTGAAAACTCGTGACTACTGCGAAAACCCAAACCGCAGTTTTCAATTGCATACCCAAAAAACCCGGCCCACATTCGTTTTTTTTTTTTTTTTAAAAATCTACTTTTTGTGTCACCCCCTTGCCTTTATGTCAGTTTTCGATAAAACACACCCCATCTGCCTCATTACGATGTACGGGAGATATTTACCAATCCTTTTGGGATTGCCAAAAGATTTTTGGGGTTTAGGTCTTTGGGGTTGGGATAATTTTTTTGTTATCTTGGGCCTTTTTAAAGGGGTTATTCAAGTATTTATTCAGGGTTTATAAACAAGGTACGGTACAAAGGAAACCATGCTTACCTTCAAATAAACGGGCTGCATAAAAAAACATGAATAATCCCGCTAAATCTTGGGGCAAAATTTCCCAAAGTGGGCACCCTTGAATTCCCCCTCAACCGGGCCCCTCGCAAGCGACTTTCTACCCTTCGCTCCAAACTATTTCAAAATCCCCAAACCCCAACCATACCCCAAAACCCCAAAACGTTTGGGTTAAAATTAGATATAATGCCCCGGGTGCAAATTTCTTTAAACCCTTTAAAGTTGATGTGTTTGGGATCCAATTTCCCGGAATGGGTCACTGTTTTTCTCACATTCCCGCACTGGGGGGCATAAAAATTTTATTTGCTCCCGCAGTTTCAGGGGAAAAAAAATTTTTATCCTCCAGTATAAAAACAAATAAATTTTGGGGGTTGGATCTGGTCATTGAAAAGGGGCTCATATTGGAATCTGGTCCATTTTTTTGGTCCGTCATTTTCTTTTTTAAATTTTAAGGGTAAACAGCTTGGCTATGAAACCTTAGATGTGGTTTGGGGCAAAAAATTTTTGGAAAATTTTAAGGGTAATAGAGCTTTTGGGTTAAAATCTTTGGGCCATGGTTGGTCATTTTATCTTGGGAAATTTTAAAAGTTTTACGCCCTTTGGGGTTTTGATCTGGGCCATTTTTGGTCCCCCATATTTTAACTTTTTAAAAGTAGTAGATTTACAGGTCGGATAGGGGTGGGAAGGGTGCTCTTCAGGATTGGGGGGGATTTTGGCGCTCCTTCCCAAAGAGGGGTTTCCCCCTGATTATTAATTATTTATTAATTAACCCCTAGTTTTCTATCTTTTTTTTCGGATGTGTTTTGTTTTTTTTTTCCATTTTTTTTCCCCTCATATAAATTCCCCGTATCGCTGTCTCACCTTCTTTATATATCCCGTTGTTTTGTTGGTTTTTTTGTGGTTTTTTTTTTTTTAAATTTTGGTTTTTTTTTTTTTTTTGCTTTAATGAGAAATTTTTTTTCCCCGTTTTTTTTGTGTTTTTGATCATCGGGGGTTTTCCCTTTTTTTCCCTGAGGGTGTGTGTTAGGTGTGTGTTTTTGTGTGTGTGTGTGTTTTTGTGTGTGTTGTGTGTGTGGTGTGGGTGTGTGTGTGGTGGTGTGTGTGGTGTGTGTGTGTGTGTGTGTGTGTGTGTGTTTGGGGGTGTGTGTGTGGGGTGTTTGTGTGTGGTTGGTGGTGTGTGTGTTGGGGGTGTGTGGGGTGGGGTGTGTGGGGGTGTGTTTGTGTGTGTGTGTGTGGGGGGTGGGGTTTTGTATGTGGTTTTTTTGTGTTTTGTGTGTGTTTAAATGTGTGTGGTGGTTTGCGTGTACGGGGTGTTGGGGTGTGTGGTTTTTTGTGGGGTGTGTGGGGTGTGTGTGTGTGTTGTGTGCGATGGTGTTTTTTTGTATGTGTTTGTGGGTGTGTCTGTGTGTGTGTAAATTTTTGGGGTGGGGGTTGGTGTTTTTTGTTGTGTTTTATAATTTATTTTTTTTGATTTTGTGTTTTTTTGTTTCTCTGTCACTCATGGTTCTTTTCCTCCTTTTTTGCTTACCTTTTTCATTTTTTCCCTGGAGGGAGGTTTTTCCCCCTGAAGATGGGTATCTTAATAAGATTTTTTTTCTATTAAATATTCTTTTTTATATCACGTTTCCATCTTTTTTTATACGTCGTTTTTTTATATAATTTATAAATCTTTATTTCTTGTATTTGTTTCCCTTTAAAAAGGGTTTCAAACCCCCGCCCCCTTTTTTTATTTTCGGTCAACACTCTTTTTAGACTAAACCCTTTTTCAATTCTTTTTTAGGGAAATTCCCTTTTTCATAGTTCCTCCGTTAACCCCTGGGCTGTGGGAAGCCTTTTTTAGAGGGTTTTGGCCCGAGCTACTGCCCAAAACCCAAACCGCAGTTTTCAAATTTCATACAAAAAAAAAGGCCGACATTCGTAAAAGTCTACTTATTTTTTCAATATACGCCTTGATGTCCCGCTTCGATAAACACACACCACCCTCGCCTCATTACGATGTACGCAGATATTTTTCCAATCCTTTGGGTTTTTTGCCAAAAAAATCTTGGGGTGTTGGGCTTGGGGGTTGGGAAAATTTTTTTTGTCTATCTTGGGACTTTTTTAAGGAATTATTCAAATTTTTTATTCAGGGTTTATAAACAAGGTACGGTTTCAACGGAAACCCATCTTACCTTCAGATAAAAGACTGCATAAATACATGAATAATCCCCTCTAAACTTGGGAAAAAATCCCAAGTGTGGCACCCCTTTAATTCACCCCCCAACCCCTCCTTTTCCCCAAGCGACTTGCTTCCCTTTGGCCCCCGCATTTTAACTCCCAACCACAACCATACCTCAACCCAAAACGTTTTGGGGGTTTAAAAATTTGATATAAGCCGGTGCAAATTTCTACAACCTTGATGTTTAGTGATTTGNTCTGCTGAGCTACTGCGAAACCGAAACCGCAGTTTCAATTGCATACAAAACCAGGCCGACATTCGTAAAAGTCTACTTATTGTGTCACATATACGCCTTGATGTCAGCTCTCGATAACACACACCACCACTGCCTCATTACGATGTACGCAGATATTTACCAATCCTTGGTTATTTGCCAAAAGATCTGGGATGTAGGTCTTGCGTTGGGATATTTTGTGTCTATCTTGGGACTTTTGAAGGGATTATTCAAGTATTTATTCAGTGGTTTATATCAGGTACGGTACAACGGAACCTATGCTTACCTTCAGATAACGACTGCATAATACATGAATATCCCGTCTAAATCTTGGGACAAATCCCAATGTGTGGCACCCTTGAATTCACCTCATCGTCTCTCGCAAGCGACTTGCTACCCTTCGCCCCAGCTATTTCAACTCCCAACCACAACCATACCTCACCCAATACGTTTGGGTTAAAATTAGATATAATGCCGGATGCAAATTTCTACAACCTTGATGTTGATGTGATTTGCATCCAATTCTGTAATGATCACTGTTTTTCTCACATTCCCGCACTGGTGGCACTAAAATTGATTTGCTCCCGCAGTTTCATGGATAAAATTATTATCCTCCAGTATAAAACAATATGTGGGAGTTGGATCTGGTCATTGAAGGTCATCATATTGGAATCTGGTCCATATTTGGTCCGTCATTATCTTGCAACTTTTAAGGGTAGAACAGCTTGGAGTAAGATCCTTAGATGTGTTGGTCAATCATCTTGGAACTTTTACGGTAATAGAGCTTGGAGTTAGATCTGGACCATGGTTGGTCATTCATTTTGGAACTTTTAAGAGTTGTACAGCTTGAGTTAGATCTGGGCCATTATTGGTCCCCATATTTGAACTTTTAAGAGTAGTAGACTATACAGGTCGGAGTAGGATGGTAGTATGCTCTTCAGGATTGGCGATTCGGCGCTCCTTCCAACGAGTGTTCCCCATGATTAATTAATTATTTATTAATTAACCATAGCTATCTATCTTTATTTCTGGATGTGTTTTAGTTTTGTTTCCATTTTTTCTCCCCTCATATATTCACCTGTATCGCTGTCTCACCTTTCTCATATATCCCTGTTGTTTTGTTGTTGTTGTGGTCTTTTTTTTATGGTGTTTGTTTTGCTGTAATGAGACTTTTGGTCTCGTTTTTTGTGTGTTTTTTGTATCATCGGGTGTTCCTTTTGTTTCATGAGGGTGTGAGTTAGTGTGTTGTGTGTTTTGTGTGTGTGTGTGTGTGTGTGTGTGTTGTGTGTGTGTGTGTTTTGTTGTGTGTGTGTGTGTGTGTGTGTGTGTGTGTGTGTGGTGGTGTGTTGTGTGTGTGTGTGTGTTTGTGTGTGTAAGTGTGTGTGTGTGTGTGTGCGTGTACGTGTGTGTGTGTGTGTGTGTGTGTGTGTGTGTGTGTGTGTGTGTTGTGTGCGATGTGTGTGTTTGTGTATGTGTTTGTGTGTGTGTCTGTGTGTGTGTGTTTGTGTGTGGGTGGTGTGTGTGTTTTAGTTGTGTTTTATAATTATATTTTGTTGATTTGTGTTTTTGTGTTTCTCTGTCACTCATGGTTCTTTTCCTCCTTCTTGTTTACCTTATTCATTTCCATGTATGCAGTTTCCTCCTGAATGATGTGTATCTTAATACTGATTATTTTCTATTATAATATATCTTTCTATATCACGTTTCCATCTTTTGTATACGTCGTCTTTTATATATATTTATAAATCTTTATTTCTTGTAGATGTTCCTTAAATTTGATTTCATTCCACGCCCTTCATTAATTTCTTGGTCAACACTCTTTATAGACTACCTTCTTCAATTCTTATTCAGGAATTCCTTGTCATAGTCCATCCAGTTAACCCGTGGGCTGTGGCAAGCCTTCCTGAAGGCTCTGCTGAGCTACTGCGAAACCGAAACTGCAGTTTTCAATTGCATACAAAAACCAAGCCGACTTTTGTAAAAGTCTACTTATTGTGTCACATATACGCCTTGATGTCAGCTCTCGATAACACACACCACCATCTGCCTCATTACGATGTACGCAGATATTTACCAATCCTTGGTTATTTGCCAAAAGATCTTGGGATGTAGGTCTTGGCGTTGGGATATTTTGTGTTTATCTTGGGACTTTTGAAGGGATTATTCAAGTATTTATTCAGTGGTTTATATCAAGGTACGGTACAACGGAACCTATGCTTACCTTCAGATAAACGACTGCATAAATACATGAATAATCCCGTCTAAATCTTGGGACAAAATCCCAATGTGTGGCACCCTTGAATTCACCTCAACCGTCTCTCGCAAGCGACTTGCTACCCTTCGCCCCAGCTATTTCAACTCCCAACCACAACCATACCTCAACCAAATACGTTTGGGTTAAAATTAGATATAATGCCGGATGCAAATTTCTACAACCTTGATGTTGATGTGATTTGCATCCAATTCTGTAATGATCACTGTTTTTCTCACATTCCCGCGCTGGTGGCACTAAAAATTGATTTGCTCCCGCAGTTTCAGGGATAAAAATTATTATCCTCCAGTATAAAACAAATATGTGGGAGTTGGATCTGGTCATTGATAGGTGCATCATATTGGAATCTGGTCCATATTTGGTCCGTCATTATCTTGCAACTTTTAAGGGTAGAACAGCTTGGAGTAAGATCCTTAGATGTGGTTGGTCAATCATCTGGGAACTTTTACGGGTAATAGAGCTTGGAGTTAGATCTGGACCATGGTTGGTCATTCATCTTGGAACTTTTAAGAGTTGTACAGCTTGGAGTTAGATCTGGGCCATTATTGGTCCCCCATATTTGAACTTTTAAGAGTAGTAGACTATACAGGTCGGAGTAGGATGGTAGGATGCTCTTCAGGATTGGCGATTCGGCGCTCCTTCCAACGAGTGTTCCCCATGATTAATTAATTATTTATTAATTAACCAATAGCTATCTATCTTTATTTCTGGATGTGTTTTAGTTTTGTTTCCATTTTTTTTCTCCCCTCATATATTCACCTGTATCGCTGTCTCACCTTTCTCATATATCCCTGTTGTTTTGTTGTTGTTGTGGTCTTTTTTTTATGGTGTTTGTTTTGCTGTAATGAGACTTTTGTTATCGTTTTTGTGTGTTTTTGATCATCAGGTGTTCCTTTGTTTCATGAGGGTGTGTGTTGTGTGTGTGTGTGTGGGGTGTGTGTGTGTGTGTGTGTGTGTGTGTGTGTGTGTGTGTGTGTGTGTGTTGTGTGTGTGTGTGTGTGTGTGTGTGTGTGTGTGTGTGTGTGTGTGTGTGTGTGTGTGTGTGTGTGTGTGGTGTGTGTGTGTGTGTGTGTGTGTGTGTGTGTGTGTGTGTGTGTGTGTGTGTGTGTGTGTGTGTGTGTGTGTGTGTGTGTGTGTGTGTGGTGTGTGTGTGTGTGTGTGTGTGTGTTTGTGTGTGTGTGTGTGTGTGTGTGTTTGTGGTGTGTGTGTGTGTGTTTTTGTGTGGTGGTGTGTGTTTTGTTGTGTTTTATAATTATATTTTGTTGATTGTGTTTTTGTGTTTCTCTGTCACTCAGGTTCTTTTCCTCCTTCTGTTTACCTTATTCATTTCCATGTATGCAGTTTCCTCCTGAATGATGTGTATCTTATACTGATTATTTTTATTATAATATATCTTTCTATATCACGTTTCCATCTTTTGTATACGTCGTCTTTTATATATATTTATAAATCTTTATTTCTTGTAGATGTTCCTTAAATTTGATTTCATTCCACGCCCTTCATTAATTTCTTGGTCAACACTCTTATAGACATACCTTCTTCAATTCTTATTCAGGATTCCTTGTCATAGTCCACTCCAGTTACCCCGTGGTCTGTGGCAGTTTTCCTGAAGGCTCTGCTGAGCACTGCGAACCGAAACCGAGCAAGTTTTTAAATTGCATACCAAAACCCAGGCCGACATTCTAAAATTCTACTTAGTGTGTCACATTACGCCTTGATGTTCAGCCTCTCGCTAACACCACCCACCATCTGCCTCATTACGATGTACGCAGATATTTACCAATCCTTGGTTATGTGCCAAAAGCTCTTTGGGATGTAGGTCTTGGCGTTGGGATATTTTGTGTCTATCTTGGGACTATTTGAAGGGATTATTCAAGTATTTATTCAGTGGTTTATATCAATGTACGTATCAACGAACCTATGCTTACCTTCAGGATACACGACTGCATCAATACATGAATATCCCGTCTAAATCTTGGGACATAAAATCCCATGTGTGGCACCCTTTATTCCACCTCAACCGTCTCTCGCAACGACTTGCTACCCTTCGCCCCGCTATTTCAACTCCCAACCACAACCATACCTCAACCCATGCGTTTGGTTTAATATTAGTATATAATGCCGGATGCAAATTTTTTACAAAAACCTTGATGTTGATGGTATTTGCATCCATTCTGTAATGATCATCGTTTTTTCTCACTCCCGCACTGGTGGCACTAAAAATGTATTTGCTCCCGCAAGTTTCCGGGGAAAGAATTATTATCCTCCAGTATAAAACAAATATGTGGAGTGGGATCTGGTTCATTGATAGGTGCATCATATTGGAATCTGGTCCATATTTGGTCCGTTCATTATCCCTTGCAACTTTTAAGGGGAGAGCAATCTTGGGTAAGATCCTTAGATGTTGGTTGGTTCCATCATCTTTGACCTTTTACGGGTAATAGAGCTTGGGAGTTAGATCTTGACCATGGTTGGTCATTCATCTTGGAACTTTTAAGAGTTTACAGCTTGGAGTTAGATCTGGGCCATTATTGGTCCCCCATATTTGAACTTTTAAGAGTAGTAGACTATACAGGTCGGAGTAGGATGGTAGGATGCTCTTCAGGATTGGCGATTCGGCGCTCCTTCCAACGAGTGTTTCCCCATGATTAATTAATTATTTATTAATTAACCAATAGCTATCTATCTTTATTTCTGGATGTGTTTTAGTTTTGTTTCCATTTTTTTCTCCCCTCATATATTCACCTGTATCGCTGTCTCACCTTTCTCATATATCCCTGTTGTTTTGTTGTTGTTGTGGTCTTTTTTTTATGGTGTTTGTTTTGCTGTAATGAGACTTTTGTTCTCGTTTTTGTGTGTTTTTGATCATCGGGTGTTCCTTTGTTTCATGAGGGTGTGTGTTGTGTGTGTGTGTGTGTGTGTGTGTGTGTGGTGTGTGTGTGTGTGTGTGTGTGTGTGTGTGTGTGTGTGTGGTGTGTGTGTGTGTGTGTGTTGTGTGTGTGGTGTGTGTGTGTGTGTGTGTGTGTGTGTGTGTGTGTGTGTGTGTGGTGTGTGTGTGTGTGTGTGTGTGTGTGTGTGTGGTGTGTGTTTGTGTGTGTGTGTGTGTGTGTGTGTGTGTGTGTGTGTGTGTGTGTGTGTGTGTGTGTGTGTGTGTGTGTGTGTGTGTGTGTGTTGTTGTGTGTGTGTGTGTTTGTGTGTGTGTGTGTGTGTGTGTGTGTGTGTGTGTGTGTGTGTGTGTGTGTGTGTGTTGTGTGTTTGTGTTGTGTTTGTGTTGTGTTTGTTATGTGTTTGTGTGTGTTCGTGTGTGTGTGTTTGTGTGTGGGTGGGTGTGTGGTTTTAGTTGTGTTTTATAATTATATTTTGTTGATTTGTGTTTTTGTGTTTCTCTGTCACTCATGGTTCTTTTCCTCCTTCTTGTTTACCTTATTCATTTCCATGTATGCAGTTTCCTCCTGAATGATGTTATCTTAATACTCGAGTATTTTCTATTATATATATCTTTCTATATCACGGTTTGGCCTTTTGTATACCTCGTCTTTTATTATATATTTATAAATCTTTTTTCTTGTAGATGTTCCTTTAAAATTTTGATTTCCATTCCACGCCCTTCATTTAATTTTCTTGGTCAACGACTCTTTATAGACTACCTTCTTCAATTCTTAATGCAGGAATTCCTTTGTCATAGTCCATCCAGTTACTCGTGCGCTGTGGCAAAGCTTCTGTAGGCTCTGCTTGAGCCTACTGCGAAAACCGAAACCGGCAGTTTTTCAATTGCATACAAAAACCAGGCCGAACATTCGTAAAAGTCTACTTATTGTGTCACATAACGCTTGATGTCATCTCCGATAAAACACACACCATCTACCTCATTACGTGTACGCAGATATTTACCAATCCTTTGTTATTTGCCAAAAGATCTTGAGATGTAGGTCTTGCGTGATATTTTGTGTCTATCTGGGACTTTTGAGGGATTTATTCAATTATTTATACAGTGGTTTATATCAAGGTACTGTACAACGGAATCCTCCTATGCTTACCTTCAGATAAACGACTGCCTAAATACATGAATAATCCCGTCTAAATCTTGGAACAAAATCCAATTTGTGGCACCCTTGAATTCACCTCACAGTCTCACGCAAGCGACTTGCTGCCCTTGCTCCCAGCCTATTTCAACCCCAACCCCACCATACCTCAACCCAATACGTTTGGGTTAAAATTAGATATAATGCCGTGATGCAGATTTCTACAACCTGATGTTGATGTGATTTGCCTCCAAGGTCTGTAATGATCATCGTTTTTTCCTCACATTCCCCCGCAATGGTGGCACTAAAAATTGATTTTGCTCCCGCAGTTTTCAGGGATAAGAATTATTATCCTCCATATAAAACAAATGTGGGAGTTGGATTCTGTCATTGATAGGTTGCATCATATTGGATCTGGTCCATATTTGGCCGTCATTATCTTGCAACTTTTTAAGTGGGTAGAGCAAGCTTGGAGTAAGATCCTTTAGATGTGGTTGGTACAATTCATCTTGGAACTTTTACGGGTAATAGAGCTTGGAGTTAGATCTGGACTCTATGTTGTCATTCACTGGAACTTTTAAGAGTTGTACAGCTTGGAGTTTAGATCTGGGCTTATTGGTCCCCCATATTTGAACTTTTAAGAGTAGTAGACTAATAAAGGTCGGAGAAAGGATGGTAGGATGCTCTCAAGGAATTGGCGATAGGGGCTCCCTCCAACGAGTGGTTCCCCCCATGATTAATTAATTAATTTACTTAATTAACCTTAGCTATCTATCTTTATTTTCTGGATGTGTTGTTAGGTTTTTGTTTTCATTTTGTTCTCCCCTCATATATTCACCTGTATCGCTGTCTCACCTTTCTCATTATCCCTGTTGTTTTGTTTTTGTTGTGGTCTTTTTTATGGTGTTTGTTTGCTGTATGAGACTTTTGTTCTCGTTTTTGTTGTGTTTTTGATCATCGGTGTTCCTTTGTTTCATTAGGGTGTGTGTTAGTGTGTGTGTGTGTGTTGTGAGTGTGTGTGTGTGTGTGTGTGTGTGTGGTGTGTGTGTGTGGGTTGTGTGGGTTGACTGTGTGTGTGTGGTGTGTGTGTGTGTGTGTGTTTTGTGGTGTGTGCGTGTGTGTGTGTGTGTGTTGTGTGGGTGTGTGTGTGTGAGTGTGTGTTTGGTGAGTTGTGTGTGTGTGTGTGTGTGTGTGTGTGTGTGTGTGTGTGTGGTGTGTGTGTTGTGTGTGTGTGTGTGTGGTGTGTGTGGTGTGTGTGTGGGTGGTGCTGGTATGTGTGTGTGTGTGTTTTGTGTGTTACGTGTGGTGTGTGTGTGTGTGTGTGTGTGTACGTGTCGTGTGTGTGTGTGTGGTGTGTGTGTGTAGTGTGGTGTCTGTGTGTTGTGTGCGATGTGTCTGTTTGTGTATGTTTTTGTGTGTGTGTCTGGGTGTGTTGTGTTTGTGTGTGGGTGGTGTGTGTGTTTTTAGTTTGTGTTTTATAATTATATTTTGTTGATTTGTGTTTTTTGTGTTTCCCTGTCCCTCATGGTTCTTTTCCTCCTCTTGTTTACCCTTATTCCTTTCATGTATGCAGTTTCTCCTGAATGATCGTGGTATCTTAATACTGATTATTTTCTATTATAAATATATCTTTCTATAATCACGTTTGCATCTTTTGTATACGTCGTCTTTATATATTTTATAAATCTTTATTTCTTGTAGATGTTCCTTAAATTTGGATTTCATTTCCCATCGCCCCTTCTTAAATTTCTTGGTCAACACCTTTATAGACTACCTTCTTCAATGTCTCTTCTGAGGAAATTCCTTGTCATAGTCCCATCCAGTTAACCCGTGGGCCTGTGGCAAGGCCTTTCCTTGTAGGCTCTGCTGAGCTACGGCGAACGAAACCGCAGTTTCATGCATACAAAACCCAGGCCGACATCGTAAAAGTCTACTTATTGTGTCACTATTCCGCCTTGATGTCAGCTCTCGATAACACACGACCACACCCATCTACCTCATTACGATGTACCAGATATTTAACCATCCTTGTTATTTGCCATAAAGATCTTGAGATGTCGTCTTGGCGTTTGGGATATTTTGTGTCCTATCTTGGGACTTTTTGAGGTATTATTCAAGTATTTAGTACAGTGGTTTATATCAAGGTAACGGTACAACGGAACCTATGCTTACTTCACATAACTACTGCATAAATACATGAATAATCCCGTCTAATCTTGGAAAAAATCCCAATGTGTGGCACCCTTGAATTCACCTCACCGTCTCACGCAAGCGACTTGCTGCCCTTCGCCCCAGCTATTTCAACTCCAACCACAAACCTTACCCTCCACCCAATACGTTTGGGTTAACTTAGATATAATGCCGGATGCAGATTTCTACAACCTGATGTTGATGTGATTTGCATCCAGTCTGTAATGATCATCGTTTTTCCTCACATTCCCGCACTGGTGGCACTAAAAATTGATGTTGCTCCCAGCAGTTTCCAGGCTAGGAATTTATTATCCTCCAGTATAAAACAAATATGGTTGGATTGGATCTGGTCATTGATAGTGCATCATATTGGAATCTGTGTCCCATATTTTGTCCGTCATTAAGCTCTTGCAAACTTTTTAGAAGGGTAGAGCAGCTTGGGAGTAATCCTTATATGGGTGTTGGTCACTCATCTGGAACTTTTAACGTAATAGAGCTTGGAGTTAGTCTGGACCATGGTTGGTCATTCATCTTGAACTTTTAAAGTTTTGTACAGCTTGGAGTTAGATCTGGGCCATTATTGTCCCCCATATATACTTTTAAGAGTAGTAGACTATGAAGGTCGGAGTTAGGATGTAGGATGCTCTTCAGATTGGCGATAGGGGCTCCCTCAACGAGTGTTCCCCATGATTAATAATATTTATTAATTAACCATTAGCTATCTATCTTATTTCTGGCGTGGTTTTTAGTTGTTGTTCCATTTTTTTCTCCCCTCATATATTCACCTGTATCGCTGTCTCACCTTTCTCATATATCCCTGTTGTTTTGTTGTTGTTGTGGTCTTTTTTTTATGGTGTTTGTTTTGCTGTAATGAGACTTTTGTTCTCGTTTTTGTGTGTTTTTGATCATCGGGTGTTCCTTTGTTTCATGAGGGTGTGTGTTAGTGGGGTGTGTGTGTGTGTGTGTGTGTGTGTGTGTGTGTGTGTGTGTGTTGTGTGTGTGGTGTGTGTGTGTGTGTGTGTGTGTGGGGGTGTGTGTGTGTGTGTGTGTGTGTGTGTGTGTTGTGTGTGTGGTG
>JACEEZ010004508.1:14508-29508 GCA_016584305.1 Chionoecetes opilio | reverse complement strand
GAAACCGAAACCGCAGTTTTCAATTGCATACAAAAACCAGGCCGACATTCGTAAAAGTCTACTTATTGTGTCACATATACGCCTTGATGTCAGCTCTCGATAACACACACCACCATCTGCCTCATTACGATGTACGCAGATATTTACCAATCCTTGGTTATTTGCCAAAAGATCTTGGATGTAGGTCTTGGCGTTGGGATATTTTGTGTCTATCTTGGGACTTTTGAAGGAATTATTCAAGTATTTATTCAGTGGTTTATATCAAGGTACGGTACAACGGAACCTATGCCTACCTTCAGATAAACGACTGCATAAATACCATGAATAATCCCGTCTATATCTTCGGCAAATCCCAATGTTGTGGCAACCCCGTGAATTTCCTCAACAGTCTCTCGCAAAGCGGACGTTGCTGCCCTTCTCGCCCCAGCTATTTCAACTCCCACCACAACCATCCAACCTCAACCCATACGTTTGGGTTAAAATTTAGATATAATGCCGGATGCAGATTTCTACACCTTGATGTTGATGTGATTTGTGCATCCAATTCTGTAATGATCATCGTTTTTTTTCTCACATTCCCGCACTGGGTGGCACTAAAAATTGATTTCTCCAGCAGTTTCAGGATAAAAATTATTATTCCTCTCAGTAATAAAACATATGTGGGAGTTGGATCTGGTTCCTGATAGGTGCATCATATTGGAATCTGGTCCATATTGGTCCGTCATTATCTTTGCAACTGTTAAGGGTAGAACAGCTTGGCGTAAGATCATTAGATGTGGTTGGTCACTCATCTGGGAACTTTTACGGGTAATAGAGCTTTGGAGTTTAGATCTGGACCATGGTTGGTCATGTCATCTTGGAACTTTTAAGAGTTTGTACAGCTTGGTTAGAGCTGGGCCATGTATGGTCCCACCATATTTTGAACTTTTAAGAAAGGGTAGTAGACTATACAGGTCGGAGAGATGGTAGGTTCTCATTCAGGATTGGCGATGCCCGGCGCTCGCCAATCCACGAGTGTTCCCCATGATTAATTAATTATTTCTTAATTAACCTTAGCTATCTATCTTTTTCTGATGTGTTTTATTTTGGTTTCACATTTTTTTCTCCTCTCATATATTCACCTTATCGCTTGTCTCCCCCTTTCTCATATTATTCCCTGTTGTTTTTGTTGTTGTTGTGGTCTTTTTTTATGGTGTTTGTTTTTGCTGTAATGAGACTTTTGTTTCTCGTTTTTTGTGTGTTGTTGATCATCGGGTTGTTCCTTTGTTTCATGAGGGTGTGTGTTTAGTGTGTGTGTGTGTGTGTGTGTGTGTGTGTGTGGTGTGTGTGTGGTGTGTGTGGTGTTGTGTGTGTGTGTGGTGTGTGGTGGTGTGTGTGTGGTGTGTGTGGTGTGTGTGTGTGTGTGGTGTTGTGTTGTGTGTGTGTGTGTGTGTGTGTGTGTGTGTGTGTGTGTGTGTGTGTGGTGTGTGTGTGTGTTGTTGAGTTGTTGTGTGTGTGTGGTGTGTGGTGTGTGTTGTGTGTGTGTGTGGTGTGTGTATGTGTGTGGGTGTGTTTTGTGTGTGTAGTGTGTGTGTGTGTTGTGGCGTGTACTGTGTGTGTGTGTGTGTGTGTAGTGTGTTGTGTGTGTGTTTGTTGCGATGTGTGTGTTTGTGTATGGTGTTTGTGTGTGGTGTCTGTGTGTGTGTGTTTTGTGTGTGGGTGGGTGTGGTGTGTTTTAGTTTGTTTTATAATTATAATTTTGTTGATTTGTGTTTTTGTGTTTCTCTGTCCCGCACTGTTCTTTTCCTCCTTCTTGTTTACCTTATTCATTTTCCATGATGCAGTTTTGTCCTCCTGATGATGTGTATCTTAATACTGATTATTTTTCTATTATATATATCTTTCTATATCACGTTTCCATCTTTGTATACGTCGTCTTTATATATTATTTATAAATCTTTATTTCTTGTAGATGTTTCCTTAAATTTGATTTCATTCCACGCCCTTCATTAATTTTCTTGGTCAACACTCTTTATAGACTACCTTCTTCAATCTTCATTTCAAGGAATTTCCTTGTCATAGTCCATCCAGTTAAACCCGTGGGCTGTGGCAAGCCTTCCTGAAGGCCTCTGCTGAGCTAACTGCGAAACCGAACCGCAGTTTTCAATTGCATACAAAAACCCGCCGACATCGTAAAAGTCCTACTTATTGTGTCACATATACCGCCTTGATGTAGCTTCTCTCGATACACACAGCGCCACCATCCTGCCTCATTATTTTACGATGTACGGCAGATATTTTACCAATCCTTGGTTATTTGCCAAAATATCTTGGGATGTATGTCTTGGCGTTGGGATATTTTGTGTCTATCATGGGACTTTTGAAGGGATTATTCAAGTAATTTATTCAGTGGTTTATATCAGGTACGGTACAACGGAACCTATGCTTACCTCAGATAAACGACTGCAAAATACATGAAGCATCCCGTCTAAATCTTGGGACAAATCCCAATGTGTGGCACCCTTGATTCACCTCACCGTCTCTCGCAAGCGGACTTGCTACCCTTCGCACAGCTATTTCAACTCCCAACCACAACCATACCTCACCCAATACGTTTGGGTTAAAATAGATATAATGCCGGATGGCAATTTTCTACAACCTTGATGTTGAGGTGATTTGCATCCAATTCTGTAAATGATCACTGTTTTTCTCACATTCCCGCCCTGGTGGCACTAAAATTGATTTGCTCCGCGCAGTTTCAGGGATAAGAATTATTATCCTCCAGTATAAAACAAATATGTGTCTCGAGTTGGATCTGGTCATTGATAGGTGCATCATAATTGGATCTGTTCCCATATTTTGGTCCGTCATTATCTTGCAACTTTAAGGGTAAGAACAGCTTGGAGTAAGAATCATAGATGTGTTTGGTCAGTCATCTGGGAACTTTTTACGGGTAATAGAGCTTGAGTTAGATCTGGATCCTGTTGGTCATTCATTTTGGAACTTTTAAGAGTTTGTACAGCTTGGAGTTAGATCTGGGCCATTATTGGTCCCCCATATTTAACTTTTAAAGTATAGACTTACAGGTCGGAGTAGGATGGTAGTAATGCTCTCAGGATTGGCGATTCGGCGCTCCTTCCAACGAGTGTTCCCCATGATTAATTAATTATTTATTAATTAACCAATACTATCTATCATTTATTTCTTCTGGATGTGTTTTAGTTTTTGTTTCCATTTTTTTCTCCCCTATATATTCACCTGTATCGCTGTCTCACCTTTCCTCATATATCCTGTTGTTGGTTGTTGTTTTTTTTGTTTTGTTTTTGTTGGTGGTCTTTTTTTTATGGTGTTTATTTTGCCTGTAATGAGACTTTTGTTATCGTTTTTTGTGTGTTTTTGATCATCAGGTGTTTCCTTTGTTTCATGAGGGTGGGTGTTTAGTGGTGTGTGTGTTGTGTGTGTGTGTGTGTGTGTGTGTTGTGTGTGTGTGTGTGTGTGTGTGTGTGGTGTTGTGTGTGTGTGTATGTGTGTGTGTGTGTGGTGTGTGTGTGGTGTGTGTGGTGTGTGTGTGTGTGTGTGAGTGTGTGTGGTTTGAGTTTGTGTGTGTGTGTGTGGTTGTGTGTGTGTGTTGTGTGGTGTGTGGTGTGGTGGGTTGTGTGTAATGTGTGTGTGTGTGTTTGTGTGTGTAATTGTTGTGTGTGTGTGTGCGTGTACGTGTGTGTGTGGGTGTGTGTGTGTGTGTGGTAGTGTGTGTGTGATTGTGTGCGATGTGTGTGTTTTTGTGTATGTGTTTGTGTGTGTGTCTTGTGTGTGTGTTTGTGTGTGGTTTGGGTTTGGTGTGTTTTTAGTTGTGTTTTATCATTATAGATATTTTGTTGAGTTGTGTTTTTGTGTTTCTCTGTCACTCACGTTCTTTTCGCTCCTTCCTGTTTACCTTTATTACATTTCATGTATCGTTTCCTCCTGAATGATGTTATCTTAATTACTGATTTATTTTTTATTTATAATATTCTTTCTATATCACGTTTTCCATCTTTTGTATGCGTTGTTCTTTTTATATATATTTATAAATTCTTTATTTCTTGCTCAGATGTTCCTTAAATTTTGATCTCATTCCACGCCCTTCATTAAATTTCTTGGTCAACCTCTTTATAGACTATACCTTCTCAATTCTTATTCAGGAATTCCTTGTCCATAGTCCATCCAATTAACCCGTGGCTGTGGCAAGCCTTCCTGAAGGCTCTGCTGAGCTACTGCGAAACCGAAACCGCAGTTTTCAATTGCATACAAACACCGGCCGACATTCGTAAAGTCTACTTATTGTGTCACATATACGCCTTGATGTCAGCTCTCGATAACACACACCACCATCTGCCTCATTACGATGTACGCAGATATTTACCAATCCCTGGTTATTTGCCAAAAGATCTGGTGATGTAGGTCTTGGCGTTGGGATATTTTGTGTCTATCTTGGGACTTTTGAAGGGATTATTCAAGTATTTATTCAGTGGTTTATATCAAGGTACGGTACAACGGAACCTATGCTACCTTCAGATAAACGACTGCATAAATACATGAATAATCCCGTCTAAATCTTGGGACAAAATCCCAATGTGTGGCACCCTTGAATTCACCTCAATCGTCTCTCGCAAGCGACTTGCTACCCTTCGCCCCAGCTATTCACTCCCAACCACAACCATACCTCAACCCAATACGTTTGGGTTAAAATTAGATATAATGCCGGATGCAAATTTCTACAACCTTGATGTTGATGTGATTTGCATCCAATTCTGTAATGATCACTGTTTTTCTCACATTCCCGCACTGGTGGCACTAAAAATTTATTTGCTCCGCAGTTTCATGATAAAAATTATTATCCTCCAGTATAAAACAAATATGTGGGAGTTGGATCTGGTCATTGATAGGTCAATCATATTGGAATCTGGTCCATATTTGGTCCGTCATTATCTTGCAACTTTTAAGGGTAGAACAGCTTGGAGTAAGATCCTTAGATGTGGTTGGTCAATCATCTTGGAACTTTTACGGGTAATAGAGCTTGGAGTTAGATCTGGACCATGGTTGGTCATTCATTTTGGAACTTTTAAGAGTTGTACAGCTTGGAGTTAGATCTGGGCCATTATTGGTCCCCCATATTTGAACTTTTAAGAGTAGTAGACTATACAGGTCGGAGTAGGATGGTAGTATGCTCTTCAGGATTGGCGATTCGGCGCTCCTTCCAACGAGTGTTCCCCATGATTAATTAATTATTTATTAATTAACCAATAGCTATCTATCTTTATTTCTGGATGTGTTTTAGTTTTGTTTCCATTTTTTTCTCCCCTCATTATTCACCGTTCGTTGTCCACCTTTTTATATACCCCTGTTTTTTGTTTTTGTTTGGTCTTTTTTTTTGGTGTTTGTTTTGCTGAAATGAGATTTTGGTCTCGTTTTTTGTGTTTTTGATCATCGGGTGTTCCTTTTTTCATGAGGGTGTGAGTTAGTGTGTTGTGTGTGTGTGTGTTTTTGTGTGTGTGTGTGTGGTGTGTGTGTGTTTGTGTGTGTGGTGTGTGTTTTTTGGTGTGTGTGTGTGTATGTGTGTGTGGTGTGTGTGTGTGTTGTGTGTGGTGTGTGTGTGTGGTGTGTGTGGTGTGTTTAGTGGTGGTGTGTTTTGTTTTGTGTGTTTGTGTGTGTGTTCGTGTACGTGTTGGTGTGGTGTGTGTGTGTGTGTGTGGTGTGTTGCTGTGGCGATGTGTGTGTTTGTGTATGTGTTTGTGTGTTTTTGGGTGTGTGTGTGTTTGTGGGGGGGTGGGTGTGTGTGTTTTGTTGTGTTTTTAAAATTTAAAATTTTTGTTGATTTGTTTTTTTTGTTTTTCTCTGTCACTCAGGGTTCTTTTCCTCTTTCTTGTTTACCTTTTTTTCATTTCCATGTATGCAGTTTCCCCCTGAAGATTGTATTTTAAATACTGATTATTTTCTTTTATAATTATCTTTTTATATACGTTTCCATCTTTGTATACGTCGCTTTTTATTTTTTAAAATCTTTTTTTCTTTAGATGTTCCTTAAAAATTTGATTTCTTTCCCACGCCCTTCAAAATTTTTTGGCAACACTCTTTATAGACACCTTTTCAATTCTTATTCAGGAATTCCTTGTCTGTCCATCCTTTAAACCCCGTGGGCTTTGGGGGCGCCTTCCTGAAGGCCTGCTGAGCACGCGAAACCGAAACTGCAGTTTTCAATTTCATCAAAACCAAGCCGACATTTGTAAAAATTACTTATTGTGTCAATTACCCTTTAGTCGCCTCATAACACACCCACATCTGCCTCATACGATGTACGCAAATTTACTAATCTTGGGTTTTTTTGCCAAAAGTCTTGGGGTGTAGGTCTTGGCGTTGGAATATTTTGTGTTTTTTCTTGGGACTTTTGAAGGGGGTTATTCAAGTTTTATTCAGTGGTTTATATCAAGGTACGGTACAAGGAAAACCCATGCTTTCCTTTAGATAAACGACTGCATAAAACATGAATCCCGCTAAATCTTTGGGGCAAAAACCCAATGTGTGGCACCCTTTTAATTACCTCAACCCCTCTTCGCAAAAACCCCTTGTACCCCCCGCCCCACTATTTTAATCCCAAACCCCAAAAAAACCTAACCAAATACGTTTGGGTTTAAAAAAAGATAAATGCCGGATGCAAATTTTTAAACCTTGATGTTGATGTGATTTGATCCCAATTTTTGTAATGATCACTGTTTTTTCTTTCCCCCCCGCGTGGTGGCCTAAAAATTTATTTTCTCCCCCATTTCAGGGATAAAAATTATTATCCCCAGTAAAAAAAAATATGTGGGGTTTTGGGTCGGCTTGATAGGTGCATCATTTGGAAAATTTGGCCATATTTTGGGCCGCATTATCTTGCAATTTTAAAGGGTAGAACAGCTTTGGGGTAAAATCCTTAGATGTGGTTGGTCAATCATCTGGGAACTTTTACGGGGAAAGAGCTTGGGTTTGATTGGACCATGGTTGGTCATTCATCTTGGGAATTTTAAGAGTTTTACAGCTTGGAGTTAGATCTGGGCCATTTTTGGTCCCCCATATTTGAACTTTTAAGAGTAGTAGAAACCCTAAATTTAAACCCAAGGGGGGTTTTCCCGGGGAAAAAAAAAAAAAATTTTTTTTTTTGGGTGGTTTTTGGAAAAATTTTTTTTTCCCCCCCTTTTCCCNGGATGTGTTTTTTTTTTGTTCCCATTTTTTTTCCCCCCTCATATATTCACCTGTATCGCTGTTCACCTTTTCATATATCCCTGTTGTTTTGTTGTTGTTGGCTTTTTTTATGGTGTTTTTTGCTGTAATGGACTTTTGTCTCGTTTTTTGTGTTTTTGATCATGGGTGTTCCTTTGTTTCATGAGGGTGTGTGTTAGTGTGTGTGTGTGTGTGTGTGTGTGTGTGTTTTGGTGTGGTGTGTGTGTGTGTGTGTGTGTGTGTGGTGTGTGTGTGTGTGTGTGTGTGTGTGTGTGTGTGTGTGTGTGGGGGTGTGTGTGTGTGGTGTGGTGTGTGTGTGGAGTTGTGTTTGTGTTTTTGTAGGGTGTTGTGTGGTGTGTGTGATGTGTGTGTGTGGTGTGTGTGTGTGTGTGTGGTGTGTGGTGTGTGTGTAGTGTGTGTGTGTGTGTGGTGTAAGTTTGTGTGTGTGTGTGTGTGGTACGTGTGTGTGTGTGTGTGTGTGTGGGTGTGTGTGTGTGTGTGTGTGTGTTGTGGCGATGTGTGTGTTTGTGTATGTGTTTGTGTGTGTGTCTGTGTGTGTGTGTTTGTGTGTGGGTGGGTGTGTGTGTTTTAGTTGTGTTTTATAATTATATTTTTTTGATTTGTGTTTTTGTGTTTCTCTGTCACTCATGGTTCTTTTCCCCCTTATTGTTACCTTATTCATTCCATGTAGCAGTTTCCTCCTGAATGATGTGTATTTTAAATACGATATTTCTATTATAATATATCTTTCTATATCACGTTCCATCTTTTGTATACGTCGTCTTTTATATATATTTATAAATCTTTATTTCTTGTAGATGTTCCTTAAAATTTGATTTCATTCCACGCCCCTTCATTAATTTCTTGGTCAACACTCTTTATAGACTACCTTCTTCAATTCTTATTCAGGAATTCCTTGTCATAGTCCATCCAGATAACCCGTGGGCTGTGGCAAGCCTTCCTGAAGGGTCTGCTGGAGCTACTGCGAAACCGAAACCGCAGTTTTCAATTGCATACAAAAACCAGGCCGACATTCGTAAAAAGTCTACTTATTTGGTCACATATACGCCTTGATGTCAGCTCTCGATAAAAACACACCACCATCTGCCTCATTACGATGTACGCAGATATTTACCAATCCTTGGTTAATTGCAAAAATCTTGGGATGTCGTCTGGGCGTTGGATATTTTGTGTCGATCTTGGGACTTTGGAAAGGGGGGGGGGGGGGGAAAACAAAAATTTTTATTCAAGTATTTTATTCACGTGGTTTCTATCAGGTACGGTACAAACGGAACATATGCTTAGCTTCAGGATAAACGACCTGCATAATACATGATAATCCCGTCTAATCTTGGAGACAAAATCCCAATGTGGGGCACCCTTGAATTCACCTCCCAAGCGTCTCTCGCAAGCGACTGCTACCTTCGCCCCAGCTTTTCAACTCCCAACACCAACCAACCTTCAAACCAATACGTTTGGGTTAATTAGTATAAATGCCGGAGCAAATTTCAACAACCTTGATGTTGCCTGTGAATTTGCATCCAATTCTGATAATGATCACTGTTTTTCTCACATATCCCGCACTGTTGGCACTAAAAAATGATTTGTACGCTGTTTCAGGGATAAACATTATTATACTCCAGTATAAAACAAATATGTGGGAGGTTGGATATGGTCATTGATAGGGCATCATATTGGAATCTGGGTCCTAATTTGAGATCCGAGCATTTATCATGCAACTTTTAAGGGTAGAACAGCCTTGGAGTAAGATCTTAGATGATGGTTGGTCAATCATCTTGGAACTTTTACGGTACATAGAGCTTTTGGGAGTTACATCTGGACCATGGTTTGGTCATCATCTTGGAATTGTAGTAGTTGTACAGCTGGAGTTAGATCTTTGGGCCATTATTGGTCCCCATATGTGAACTTTTAAGGAGTAGTAGACTATACAGGTCGGAGTAGGATGGTAGGATGCTCTTCAGGATGGCGGAATTCGGCGCTCTTCCAAACGAGTGTCCCCATGATAATTAATATTTATAATTAACCAATAGCTATCTATCTTTATTTATGGATGTGTTTAGTTTTGTTTTCCATTTTTTTCTCCCCGCAAATATTCACCTGTATCCGCGGTCTCACCTTCTCATATATCCCTGTTGTTTTGTTGTTGGTTTGTGGTCTTTTTTTATGGTGTTGTTTTGCTGTAATGAAAACTTTTGTCTCGTTTTGGTTTGTTTTGTGATCCATCGGGTGTTTTTGTTTCATGAGGGTCTGTGTGTTAGTGGTTGTGGTGTGTGTGTGTGTGTGTGTGTGGTGTGTGTGTGTGTGGTGTGTGTGTGGTGTTGTGTGTGTGTGTGTGTGTGTGTGGTGTGTGTGTGTGTGTGTTGTGTGTGTGTGTGTGTGTGTGTGGTGTGTGTGTGTTGTGTGTGTGTGTGTGTAGAGTTGTGTGTGTGGTGTGTGTGTGTGTGTGTGTGTGTGTGTGTGTGTGCTGTGTGTGGGTGTGTGTATGTGTGTGTGTGGTTTGTGTTGTGTAAGTGTGTGTGTGTGTGTGGTGGTGGTACGGGTGTGTGTGTGTGTGTGTGTGTGGGTGTGTGTGTGTGTTGTGTGCGATGTGTGTGTTTGCTGTATGTGTTTGTGTGTGTGTCTGTGTGTGTGTGTTGTGTGTGGGTGGGTGTGTGTGTTTTAGTGTGTTTTATAATTAATGTTGTTGATTTGTGTTTTTGCGTTTCTCTGTCACTCATGGTTCTTTTCCTCTTCTTGTTTACCTTATTCATTTCCATGTATTTGCGGTTTCCTCCTGAATGATGGGTATCGTAATAAGGATTATGTATATTATAAATATAGCTTCTAATCAAGGCCATCTCTTTGTATACGTCGTTTTTATATATATTATAAATCTTATTTCTTGTAGATGTTCTGAAATTTTGATTTCTTCCACGCCCTTCATTAATTTCGTGAGTCAACACTCTTTTATAGACTACCTTCTTCAATTCTATTCAGGAATTCCTTGTCCTAGTCATCCCAGTTAACCCGTGGCGTGGCAAGCCTTCCTGAAGGCTCTGACTGAGCCTACTGCCCCCCCCCCCCCCTGTGAAAACGAAACCGCAGTTTTTCAATGGCATACAAAAAACAAGGCGACATCGTAAAAGTCTACTTATTGTGTCAAATACGCCTTGATGTCAGCTTCGAAACACACACCACAATCTGCCGTAACCTACGGATGTACGCAGATATTTTACAATCCTTGGTTATTTTGCAAAAGATCTTGGGATGTAGTCTTGGCGTGGGAGATTTTTTGTCTATCTTGGGACTTTTGAAGGGATTATTCAAGTCTTTATAGTGGTTTATATCAAGGTACGGTTAAAACGGAAAACTATGACTTACCTTCAATAAACGACTGCATAAATACATGAATAATCCCGTCTAAATCTGCGGACAAAATACCAATGTGTGGCACCCTTGAATTCACCTCAACCGTCTCTCGCAAGCGCTTGATGCCTTCGCCCCCAGCTATTTTCAACTCCAACCACAACCATACCTCAACCAATACGTTGGGGTTAAAATTTAGATTATAATGCCGGCTGCAAATTTCTACAACCTTGATGTTGATGTGATTTGCATCCAATTCTGGTAATGATCACTGTTTTAGAGCTCACATTCCCGCACTGTGGCACTAAAAATTTATTTGCTCCCGCAGTTTCAGGATAAAAAATTATTATCCTCCAGTATAAAACAAATATGTGGGAGTGGATCTGGATCCATTTGATAGGTGCAGTCATATTGGAATCTGGTCCATATTTGGTCCGTCAGTATCTTGCAACTTTTAAGGTAGAACAGCTTGGAGTAAGATCCCTTAAGATGTGGCTGGTCAATCATCTTGGAAACTTTTACGGGTAATAGAGCTGGAGTAGATCTGGACCATGTGGTTCATTTATCTTGGAAACTTTTAAGAGTTGTACAGCTTGGAGTTAGATCTGGGCCATTATTGGTTTCCCCCCTATTTGAACTTTTTAAGAGTAGTAGACTATACAGGTCGGAGTAGGATTGGTAGGATGCTCTTCAGGATTGGCGATGCGGCGCTCCCTCTAACGAGTGTTCCCCATGATTAACTTAATTATTTATTAATTAACAACTTTAGGTATTATCTGTTATTATGGATGTGTTTTAGTTTTGTGTCCTTTTTATCCCTCATATATTCAACCTTGTATCGCTGTTGTTTCACCTTTTCATATATCCCTGTTGTTTTGTGTTGTGTGTGGTCTTTTTTTTATGGTGTTTGTTTTGCTGTAAGCTTTTTTTTTTACTTTTGTTCTCGTTTTTATGTGTTTGATCTGGGTGTTCCTTTGTTTCATGAGGGTGTGTGTTAGTGTGGTGTGTGGTGTGTGTGTGTGTGTGGTGGCTGTGTTGTGTGTGTGTGTGTGTGGTGTGTGTGGTGTGTGTGTGTGTGTGTGTGTGTGTGTGGGTGTGTCGTTGGTGTGTGTGTGTGTGTGTTGGAGTGTGCATTGTGTGTGTGAGTGTGTTTGTGTGTGTGTGTGTGTGTGTGTGTGTGTGGGTGTGTGTGTGGTGTGTGTATGTGTGTGTGTGGGTTTGTTGTGTAAGTGTAAGTGCTGTGTGTGGTGCGTGTAGTGTGTGTGTTGATGTGTTGTGTTGTGTGTGTGTGTGTGTGTGTCCTGTGTTGTGTGCCATGTGTGTGTTGTGTATGTGTTTGTCTGTGTGTCTGCTGTGTGTGGTTTGTGTTACTGGGTGGGTTGTGTGTGTTTTAGTTGTGTTTTATAATTATATTGTTGATTTGTGTTTTTGTGTGTTTCTCTGTCACTCATGGTTCTTTTCCTCCTTTCTTGTTTACCTTTCCTTTCCTGTATGCAGTTTCCTCCCTGAATGATGTGTATCTTAATACGATTATTTTCTTATATAATATATCTTTCTATATCACGTTTCCCATCTTTGTAGAGTGTCTGTTATATATATTTATAAATCTTTATTCTTTGTAGATTGTTCCTTAAATTTGATTTCTTGTAGATGTTCCTTAAATTGATTTCATTCCACGCCCCTTCATAATTCTTGGGCAACACCTTTATAGGACTACCTTCTCAATTATTTATTCAGGAATTCCTTGTCTAGTCCATCCAGTTAACGCGTGGGCTGTGGCAAGCATTCCTGAAGGCTCGCTGAGCTACTGCGAAACCGAACCGCAGTTTCAATTGCATACAAAACCAGGCCGACTTTTGTAAAAGTCTACTTATGGTGTCCACATATACGCCTTGATGTCAGCTCTCGATAACACACACACCATCTGCCTCATTACGATGTCACCTAGATATTTTACCAATCCTTGGTTATTTGCCAAAAGATCTTGCGGATGTAGGTCTTGGCGTTGGGTATCATTTTGCTGTCTATCTTGGGGACTTTTGAAGGGATAATTCAAGTACATTTATTCAGTGGTTTAATCAAGGTACGGTACAACGGAACCTATGCTAATTCAGATAAAACTACTGCATAAATACATGAATAATCCCGTCTAATCTTGGACAAACATCCCAATTGTGTGGCACCTTGTGAATTCACCTAAGCGTTCTCTCGCAAGCGATTGCTACCCTTCGCCCCCGCTATTTAACTCCCAACCACAACCATACCTAACCCAATACAGTTTGGCGTTTAAAATTAAATATAATGCGGATGCAAATTTCTACAACCTTGATAGTTGATGTGATTTGCATCCAATTCTGATGATCACTGTTTCTTCTCACATTCCCGCACTGTTTGCACTAAAAATTGATGTGCGACCGCTGTTTCATGGATAAAAATATTATACTCCAGTATAAAACAAATATGGGGATTTTTGGATCCTGGTCATTGATAGGTGCATCATATTGAATATGTCCTAATTTGGTCTTCATTTATCTTGAAACTGTTAAGGGTATAACAGCTTGGAGTAAGATACTTAGATGTGGTTGGTCCATCATCTTGCAACTTTTACGGGTAGAGCAGCTTGGAGTTAGATCTGGACCATGGTTGGTCATTCATCTTGGAACTTTTAAGAGTTGTACAGCTTGGAGTTAGATCTGGGCCATTATTGGTCCCCCATATTTGAACTTTTAAGAGTAGTAGACTATACAGGTCGGAGTAGGATGGTAGGATGCTCTTCAGGATTGGCGATTCGGCGCTCCTTCCAACGAGTGTTCCCCATGATTAATTAATTATTTATTAATTAACCAATAGCTATCTATCTTTATTTCTGGATGTGTTTTAGTTTTGTTTCCATTTTTTTCTCCCCTCATATATTCACCTGTATCGCTGTCTCACCTTTCTCATATATCCCTGTTGTTTTGTTGTTGTTGTGGTCTTTTTTTTATGGTGTTTGTTTTGCTGTAATGAGACTTTTGTTCTCGTTTTTGTGTGTTTTTGATCATCAGGTGTTCCTTTGTTTCATGAGGGTGTGTGTTAGTGTGTGTGTGTGTGTGTGTGTGTGTGTGTGTTGTGTGTGTGTTGTGTGTGTGTGTGTGTGTGTGTGTGTGTGTGTGTGTGTGTGTGTGTGTGTGTGTTTGTGTGTGTGTGTGTGTGTGTGTGTGTGTGTGTGTGTGTGTGTGTGTGTGGTGTGTGTGTGTGTGTGTGTGTGTGTGTGTGTGTGTGTGTGTGTGTGTGTTTGTGTGTGTGTGTGTTTGTGTGTGTAAGTGTGTGTGTGTGTGTGTGCGTGTACGTTGTTTGTGTGTGTGTGTGGTGTGTGTGTGTGTGTGTGTGTGTGTTGTGTGCGATGTGTGTGTTTGTGTATGTGTTTGTGTGTGTGTCTGTGTGTGTGTGTTTGTGTGTGGGTGGGTGTGTGTGTTTTAGTTGTGTTTTATAATTATATTTTGTTGATTTGTTTTTTTGTGTTTCTCTGTCACTCACGGTTCTTTTCCTCCTTCTTGCTTACCTTATTCATTTCCATGTATGCAGTTTCCTCCTGAATGATGTGTATCTTAATACTGATTATTTTCTATTATAATATATCTTTCTATATCACGTTTCCATCTTTTGTATACGTCGTCTTTTATATATATTTATAAATCTTTATTTCTTGTAGATGTTCCTTAAATTTGATTTCATTCCACGCCCTTCATTAATTTCTTGGTCAACACTCTTTATAGACTACCTTCTTCAATTCTTATTCAGGAATTCCTTGTCATAGTCCATCCAGTTAACCCGTGGGCTGTGGCAAGCCTTCCTGAAGGCTCTGCTGAGCTACTGCGAAACCGAAACCGCAGTTTTCAATTGCATACAAAAACCAGGCCGACATTCGTAAAAGTCTACTTATTGTGTCACATATACGCCTTGATGTCAGCTCTCGATAACACACACCACCATCTGCCTCATTACGAGGTACGCAGATATTTACCAATCCTTGGTTATTTGCCAAAGATCTTGGGATGTAGGTCTTGGCGTTGGGATATTTTGTGTCTATCTTGGGACTTTTGAAGGGATTATTCAAGTATTTATTCAGTGGTTTATATCAAGGTACGGTACAACGGAACCTATGCTTACCTTCAGATAAACGACTGCATAAATACATGAATAATCCCGTCTAAATCTTGGGACAAAATCCCATGTGTGGCACCCTTGAATTCACCTCAACCGTCTCTCGCAAGCGACTTGCTACCCTTCGCTCCAGCTATTTCAACTCCCAACCACAACCTACCTCAACCCATACGTTTGGGTTAAAATTAGATATAATGCCGGATGCAATTTCTACAACCTTGATGTTATGTGATTTGCATCCAATCTGTGATACGCTCCACCTGCACTAAAAATTTA
>JACEEZ010004508.1:0-10000 GCA_016584305.1 Chionoecetes opilio | reverse complement strand
TGGGACAAGATCCCAATGGTGGCACCGTTGAGTTCACCTCAACTGTCTCTCCGCAAGCGACTTGCTGCCCTTCGCCCAGCTATTTCAACTGCCCCACCACAACCATGTCCTCAACCCAATACGTTTGGGTTAAAATTAGATATAATGCGATTCGATTTCTACAACTTGATTTTGATGTATTTGCATCAATTCTGTACTGGGGATCATCGTATTTTCTCACATTTATCCCGCACTGGTGGCACTAAAAATTGATTTGTTGCTCCCGAATGTTTCATGGATAAGAATTATTATCCCTCCTGTATAAAACAAATATGTGGGGTTGGATCTGGTCCATTGATAGGTGCATCCTATGAAATCTGTCCATATTTGGTCCGTCATTATCTTGCAACTTTTAAGGGTATAGCACTTGGAGTAAGATCCTTAGATGTGGTTTGGTCTCATCTTGGAACTGTTAACGGGTAAGAGGCTGGTAGTTAGATCTGGACCATGGTTTGGTCATTCTCTTGAACTTTTTAAATGAGTTGTAAACACTCTTGGAGTTAGATTTGGGCCCCATTATTGGTCCCCCATATTTGAACTTTTAAGAGTATAGACTATCGGTTCGAGTAGTATGGTAGGTGCTCTATCAGGAAATTTTTTTTTTTGGCGTGCGGCGCCTCCCTCCAACGATTGTTTTCCCATGATTAATTAATTTATTTATTAATTAATCCTTAGCTATTCATATCTTTATTTCTGGATTTGTTTAGTTTTGTTTTCCATTTTGTTCTCCCCTCATACTATTCACCTGTAATCGTGTCTCGATCACCTTTCTCATTATCCCTGTTGTTTTTGTTTTTTTGTTTTGTGGTCTTTTTTTTTTTATGGGGTTTTTTTGCTGTAATGATACTTTTGTTTCTCCGTTTTTGTGGTGTTTTTTTGATCACGGTGGTCCTTTGTTTCTATGAGGGTTGGTGTTAGTGGTGTGTGTGTGTGTGTGTGTGTGTGTGGTGTGTGTGGGTGTGTGTGTGTATGTGTGTGTGTGTGTGTGTGTGTGTGTGTGTGTGTGTGTGTGTGTGTGTGTGTGTGTGTGTGTGTGTGTGTGTGTGTGTGTGTGTGTGTGTGTGTGTGTGAGTGTGTGTGTGTGAGTTGTGTGTGTGTGTGTGTGTGTGTGTGTGTGTGTGTGTGTGTGGTGTGTGTATGTGTGTGTGTGTGTTTGTGTGTGTAAGTGTGTGTGTGTGTGTGTGCGCGTACGTGTGTGTGTGTGTGTGTGTGTGTGTGTGTGTGTGTGTGTTTGTGTGCGATGTGTGTGTTTGTGTATGTGTTTGTGTGTGTGTTTGTGTGTGTGTGTTTGTGTGTGGGTGGGTGTGTGTGTTTTAGTTGTGTTTTATAATTATATTTTGTTGATTTGTGTTTTTGTGTTTCTCTGTCACTCACGGTTCTTTTCCTCCTTCTTGTTTACCTTATTCATTTCCATGTATGCAGTTTCCTCCTGAATGATGTGTATGTTAATACTGATTATTTTCTATTATAATATATCTTTCTATATCACGTTTCCATCTTTTGTATACGTCGTCTTTTATATATATTTATAAATCTTATTTCTTGTAGATGTTCCTTAAATTTGATTTCATTCCACGCCCTTCATTAATTTCTTGGTCAACACTCTTTATAGACTACCTTCCTAAATTCTTATTCAGGAATTCCTTGTCATAGTCCATCCAGTTAACCCGTGGGCTGTGGCAAGCCTTCTGAAGGCTTGCTGAGCTACTGCGAAACCGAAACCGCAGTTTTCAATTGCATACAAAAACCATGCCGACATTCGTAAAAGTCTACTTATTGTGTCACATATACGCCTTGATGTCAGCTCTCGATAACACACACCACCATCTGCCTCATTACGATGTACCCAGATATTTACCAATCCTTGGTTATTTGCCAAAAGATCTTGGGATGTAGGTCTTGGCGTTGGGATATTTTGTGTCTACTTGGGACTTTTGAAGGGATTATTCAAGTATTTATTCAGTGGTTTATATCAAGGTACGGTACAACGGAACCTATGCTTACCTTCAGATAAACGACTGCATAAATACATGAATAATCCCGTCTAAATCTTGGGACAAAATCCCAATGTGTGGCACCATTGAATTCACCTCAACCGTCTCTCGCAAGCGACTTGCTACCCTTCGCCCAGCTATTTCAACTCCCAACCACAACCATACCTCAACCCAATACGTTTGGGTTAAAATTAGATATAATGCCGGATGCAGATTTCTACAACCTTGATGTTGATGTGATTTGCATCCAATTCTGTAATGATCATCGTTTTTCTCACATTCCCGCACTGGTGGCACTAAAAATTGATTTGCTCCCGCAGTTTCAGGGATAAAAATTATTATCCTCCAGTATAAAACAAATATGTGGGAGTTGGATCTGGTCATTGATTGGTGCATCATATTGGAATCTGGTCCATATTTGGTCCGTCATTATCTTGCAACTTTTAAGGGTAGAACAGCTTGGAGTAAGATCCTTAGATGTGGTTGGTCAATCAACTTGGAACTTTTACGGGTAATAGAGCTTGGAGTTAGATCTGGACCATGGTTGGTCATTCATCTTGGAACTTTTAAGAGTTGTACAGCTTGGAGTTAGATCTGGGCCATTATTGGTCCCCCATATTTGAACTTTTAAGAGTAGTTAAGGTGGAGTGATGTGGCTATTGAGCTCCAATTTGAAATTAAGTATAACATAGCTAGTCTAGTTATTTGGAGTGTTTAGGTTGCGATTCCATTTCCTCTCCCACGATGTTTCACCATGTTAATTAATTATTTATAATAACCATAGCTATCTATCTGTTATTTCTGGATTGTTTTAGTTTTGTTTCATTTTTTTCTCCCTTATATTCCTGTATCGCTGTCTCACTTTTCATATATCTGTTGTTTTGTTGTTGTTGTGTGTGTTTTTTTATGGTGTTTGTTTGTGTGTATGTGGACTTTGTGTTGTTGTTTGTGTGTTTGATATGGGTGTGTCTTGTTGAGTGTGTGTGTGTGAGTGTGTGTGTGTGTGTGTGTGTGTGTGGTTGTGTGTGTGTGTTTTGTGTGTGTGTGTGTGTGTGTGTGTGTGTGTGGTGTGTGTTGTGTGTGGTGTGTGTGGTGTGTGTGTGTGTGTGTGTGGGTGTGTGTGTGTGTGTGGTTGTGGTGTTTGTGTTGTGTGTGGTGTGTGTGTGTGTGGTGTGTGTGTGTTGTGTGTTGTGGTGCGATTGTGTGTGTTTGTGTATGTGTTGTGTGGTGTGTCGTTTTGTGTTGTGTGGTGGGGTGTTGTGTGGTGGGTGTGTGTGTTTTAGTTGTGTTTTATAATTATATTTTGTTGATTTGTGTTTTTGTGTTTCTCTGTCACTCACGGTTCTTTTCCTCCTTCTTGTTACCTTATTCATTTCCATGTATGCAGTTTCCTCCTGAATGATGTGTATTTAATACTGATTATTTTCTATTATAATATATCTTTCTATATCACGTTTCCATCTTTTGTATACGTCGTCTTTTATATATATTTATAAATCTTTATTTCTTGTAGATGTTCCTTAAATTTGATTTCATTCCACGCCCTTCATTAATTTCTTGGTCAACACTCTTTATAGACTACCTTCTTCAATTCTTATTCAGGAATTCCTTGTCATAGTCCATCCAGTTAACCCGTGGGCTGTGGCAAGCCTTCCTGAAGGCTCTGCTGAGCTACTGCGAAACCGAAACCGCAGTTTTCAATTGCATACAAAAACCATGCCGACATTCGTAAAAGTCTACTTATTGTGTCACATATACGCCTTGATGTCAGCTCTCGATAACACACACCACCATCGACCTCATTACGATGTACGCAGATATTTACCAATCCTTGGTTATTTGCCAAAAGATCTTGGGATGTAGGTCTTGGCGTTGGGATATTTTGTGTCTATCTTGGGACTTTTGAAGGGATTATTCAAGTATTTATTCAGTGGTTTATATCAAGGTACGGTACAACGGAACCTATGCTTACCTTCAGATAAACGACTGCATAAATACATGAATAATCCCGTCTAAATCTTGGGACAAAATCCCAATGTGTGGCACCCTTGAATTCACCTCAACCGTCTCTCGCAAGCGACTTGCTACCCTTCGCCCCAGCTATTTCAACTCCCAACCACAACCATACCTCAACCCAATACGTTTGGGTTAAAATTAGATATAATGCCGGATGCAGATTTCTACAACCTTGATGTTGATGTGATTTGCATCCAATTCTGTAATGATCACTGTTTTTCTCACATTCCCGCACTGGTGGCACTAAAAATTGATTTGCTCCCGCAGTTTCAGGGATAAAAATTATTATCCTCCAGTATAAAACAAATATGTGGGAGTTGGATCTGGTCATTGATAGGTGCATCATATTGGAATCTGGTCCATATTTGGTCCGTCATTATCTTGCAACTTTAAGGGTAGACAGCTTGGAGTAAGATCCTTAGATGTGGTTGGTCAATCATCTTGGAACTTTTACGGGTAATAGAGCTTGGAGTTAGATCTGGACCATGGTTGGTCATTCATCTTGGAACTTTTAAGAGTTGTACAGCTTGGAGTTAGATCTGGGCCATTATTGGTCCCCCATATTTGAACTTTTAAGAGTAGTAGACTATACAGGTCGGAGTAGGATGGTAGGATGCTCTTCAGGATTGGCGATTCGGCGCTCCTTCCAACGAGTGTTTTTCCCATGATGAATTAAATATATTAATTAAAATAGCTATCATCTGTATTTCTGGATGGGTTTTAGTTTTGTATCATTTTTTTCTCACTCATATAGCACCTGTATTCGCTTCTCACCCTTTCTTCATATATCTGTTGTTTTGTTGTTGTTGTCGGTCTTTTTTATGGTTTTTGTTTTCTTTGCTGTCAATGAGACTTTTGTTCTCGTTTTGTGTGTTTTTGATCATCGGGTGTTCCTTTGTTCATGAGGGTGTGTGTGAGTGTGTTGGTGTTGTGTGGGTGTGGTGTGTGTGTGTCGGTGTGGTGTGGGTGTGTGTGTGTGTGTGTATGTGTGGTGTGTGTGTTGTGTGTGTGTGGTGTGTGTGTGTGTGTGTGTGTGTGTGTGTTGTGAGTGTGTGGTGTTGAGTTGTGTGTGTGTGTGTGTGTGTGTGTGTGTGTGTGTGTTGTGTGTGTGTGGTTTGTGTTATGTGTGTGTGTGTTTTTGTAGTGGTGTAAGGTGTGGGTGTGTGTGGGCGTGTACGGGTGTGTGTGTGGTGTGTGTGTGTGTGTGTGTGTGTTGTTGTGGCGATGTGTGTGTTTGTGATGTGTTGGTGTGTGTCGTGTGTGTGTTTGTGTGTGGGTGGTGTGTGTGTGTTAGTTGGTTTTCTAATTATATTTTGTTATTTGTGTTTTTGTGTTTCTCTGTCACTCACGGTTCTTTTCCTCCTTCTTGCTACCTTATTCATTTCCTGATGAGTTTCAGTCCTGAAATGATGTGTTATCTTAATCAGATTATTTTCTATTATAATATATCTTCTATATCACGTTTCCATCATTTGTATACGTCTCTGTGTATATATTTTATAAATCTTTAATTCTGGTAGTATGTTCCTTAAATTTTGATTTCATTCACCGCTTATTAATTTCTTGGTCAACACTCTTTATAGACTAACTTCTTCAATTCTTATTCAGGAATTCCTTGTCATAGTCCATCCAGTTAACCCGTGGGCTGTGCAAGTTTTCCTGAAGGGTCTGACTGAGCTACTGCGAAACCTGTGAACCGCAGTTTTAATGCATACAAAAACCAGGCGACATTTCGTAAAAGTCTACTTATTGTGTCACATATACGCCTTGATGTCAGCTTCTCGATAAACACACACCACCATCTGCCTCATTACGATGTACGCGATATTTACCAATCCTTGGTTATTTGCAAAAGATCTTGGGATGTAGGTCTTGGCGTTGGATATTTTGAGTCTATCTTGGGACTTTGAAGGGATTATTATTCAAGTATTATTCAGTGGTTTAATCAAGGTTAGGTACAAACGGAAACCTATGCTTACCTCAGATAAACGACTGCCATAAATACAGGAATAATCCCGTCTAATCGTGCGACAAAATCCCAATGTGTGGCACCCTTGTATTCACCTCAAAACGTCTCTCGCAAGTCGACTTGCGACCATTGCCACGCATATATCAACTCCCCAACCACAACCACCACCTCAACCCAATAACGTTTGGGTTTAATATTAGATATAATGACGGATGCAAATTTCTACAACTTGATGTGATGTTGCTTTGCATCCAATTCTGTAAATTATCACGTTTTTCTTCACATTCCCGCACTGGTGGACTAAAAATTTAATTGGGCTCCCCGCAGTTTCAGGATAAGATTATTACCTCCAGTATTAAAACAAATATGTGGGAGTTGGATCCAGGTCATTGATAGGTGGCATCTATTTGGAATCTGGTCATATTTGGTCCGTCATTATCTTGCAACTTTTAAGGGTAAAAGCAGCTGGAGTAAGCTCCTTAGATGTGGTTGGTCAATCATCTGGGAACTTTTACGGGTAATAGAGCTTGGAGTAGATTGGACCATGGTTGGTCATTCATCTGGGGAACTTTTAAGAGTTGTACAGCTTGGAGTTAGATCTGGGCCAGTATTGGTCCCCCATAATTTGAACTTTTTAAGAGTAGTAGACTATACAGGTCGGAGTCGGATGGTAGGACTGCTCTCAGGCTTGGCGAGTTCGGCGCTTCCTTCCAACTGTAGTGTCTTCACGATTAATTAACTTATTTATTAATTAACCAATAGTATCTATCTTTAGTTTTCTGGATGTGTTAGTTTTGTTTCCATTTTTTTCTCCCCTCATATATTCACCTGTATCGCTGTCTCACCTTTAGTCATATATCCCTTGTGTTTTGTTGTTGTTGTGGCCTTTTTTTTATGGGTTTTGTTTTGCTGTAATGAGACTTTTGTTCTCGTTTTGTGTGTTTTTGATCATCGGGTGTTCCTTTGTTTCATGAGGGGGTGTGTTAGTGTGTGTGTGTGTGTGTGTGTGTGTGTGTGTGTGTGTGTGGTGTTTGTGTGTGTGTGTGTGTGTAATGGTGTGTGTTGTGTGTGGGTGTGTGGAGTCGTTGTGTGTGTGTGTGTGTGTGTGTGTAGTGTGTGTGAGTGTGTGTGTGTGAGTTTGTGTGTGTGTGTGTGTGTGTGTGTGTGGTGTGTGTGTGTGTGTGTGTTTGTGTGGTGGTGTGTATGTGTGTGTGTTAGTTTGTGTGTGTAAGGTGTTGTGTGTGTGTGTGCGTGTACGTGTGTGTGTGTGGTGTGTGTGTGTGTGGGTGTGCTGTGTTGTGTGCGATGTGTGTGTTGGTGTATGTGTTTGTGTGGGGTCGTGTGTGTGTGTTTTGTGTGTGGGTGGGGGTGTGTGTTTTAGTTGTGTTTATAATTATATTTGTGATTTGTGTTTTGTGTTTCTCTGTCATCACGTTCTTTTCCTCCTTCTGGCTTACCTATTCATTTCCATGTATGCAGTTTCTCCTGAATGATGTGTATCTTAATACAGATTATTTCTAGATAAAAAAATTTTTTTTAATTTTTTATCTTTCTATATCACGTTTCCATCTTTGTATAAGTCGTCTTTTGTATATATTTATAAATCTTTATTTCTTGTAGATGTTCCTTAAATTTGATTTCATTCCACGCCCTTCATTAATTTCTTGGTCAACACTCTTTATAGACTACCTTCTTCAATTCTTATTCAGGAATTCCTTGTCATAGTCCATCCAGTTAAACGTGGGCTGTGGCAAGTTTTCCTGAAGGCTCTGCTGAGCTACTGCGAAACCGAAACCGCAGTTTTTAATTGCATACAAAAACCAGGCCGACATTCGTAAAAGTCTACTTATTGTGTCACTATACGCCTTGATGTCAGCTCTCGATAACACACACCACCATCTGCCTCATTACGATGTACGCAGATATTTACCAATCCTTGGTTATTTGCCAAAAGATCTTGGGATGTAGGTCTTGGCGTTGGGATATTTTGTGTCTATCTTGGGACTTTTGAAGGGATTATTCAAGTATTTATTCAGTGGTTTATATCAAGGTACGGTACAACGGAACCTATGCTTACCTTCAGATAAACGACTGCATAAATACATGAATAATCCCGTCTAAATCTTGGGACAAAATCCCAATGTGTGGCACCCTTGTATTCACCTCAACCGTCTCTCGCAAGCGACTTGCTACCCTTCGCCCAGCTATTTCAACTCCCAACCACAACCATACCTCAACCCAATACGTTTGGGTTAATATTAGATATAATGCCGGATGCAAATTTCTACAACCTTGATGTTGATGTGATTTGCATCCAATTCTGTAATGATCATCGTTTTTCTCACATTCCCGCACTGGTGGCACTAAAAATTTATTTGCTCCCGCAGTTTCAGGGATAAGAATTATTATCCTCCAGTATAAAACAAATATGTGGGAGTTGGATCTGGTCATTGATAGGTGCATCATATTGGAATCTGGTCCATATTTGGTCCGTCATTATCTTGCAACTTTTAAGGGTAGAGCAGCTGGAGTAAGATCCTTAGATGTGGTTGGTCAATCATCTTGGAACTTTTACGGGTAATAGAGCTTGGAGTTAGATCTGGACCATGGTTGGTCATTCATCTTGGAACTTTTAAGAGTTGTACAGCTTGGAGTTAGATCTGGGCCATTATTGGTCCCCCATATTTGAACTTTTAAGAGTAGTAGACTATACAGGTCGGAGTAGGATGGTAGGATGCTCTTCAGGATTGGCGATTCGGCGCTCCTTCCAACGAGTGTTTCCCATGATTAATTAATTATTTATTAATTAACCAATAGCTATCTATCTTTATTCTGGATGTGTTTTAGTTTTGTTTCCATTTTTTTCTCCCCTCATATATTCACCTGTATCGCTGTCTCACCTTTCTCATATATCCCTGTTGTTTTGTTGTTGTGTGGTCTTTTTTTATGGTGTTGTTTTGCTGTAATGAGACTTTTGTTCTCGTTTTGTGTGTTTTGATCATCGGGTGTTCCTTTGTTTCATGAGGGTGTGTGTTAGTGTGTGTGTGTGTGTGTGTGTGTGTGTGTGTGTGTGTGTGTGTGTGTGTGTGTGTGTGTGTGTGTGTGTGTGTGTGTGTGTGTGTGTGTGTGTGTGTGTTGTGGTGTGTGTGTGTGTGTGTGTGTGTGTGTGTGTGTGTGTGTGTGTGTGTGTGTGTGTGTGTGTGTGTGTGTGTGTGTGTGGTGTGTGGTGTATGTGTGTGTGTGTGTTTGTGTGTGTAAGTGTTGTGTGTGTGTGTGTGGTGTAGTGTGTGTGTGTGTGTGTGTGTGTGTGTGTGTGTGTGTGTGTGTGTGTGTTGTGTCGATGTGTGTGTTTGTGTATGTGTTTGTGTGTGTGTCTGTGTGTGTGTGTTTGTGTGTGGGTGGGTGTGTGTGTTTAGTTGTGTTTTATAATTATATTTTGTTGATTGTGTTTTTGGTTTTCTGTCACTCACGGTTCTTTTCCTCCTTCTTGTTACTTATTCATTTCCATGTATGCAGTTTCCTCCTGAATGATGTGTATCTTAATACAGATTATTTTCTATTATAATATATCTTTCTATATCACGTTTCCATCATTGTATAGTCGTCTTTTGATATATTTATAAATCTTTATTTCTTGTAGATGTTCCTTAAATTTGATTTCATTCCACGCCCTTCATTAATTCTTGGTCAACACTCTTTATAGACTACCTTCTTCAATTCTTATTCAGGAATTCCTTGTCATAGTCCATCCAGTTAACCGTGGGCTGTGGCAAGTTTCCTGAGGCTTGCTGAGCTACTGCGAAACCGAAACCGCAGTTTTAATTGCATACAAAAACCAGGCCGAATTCGTAAAAGCTACTTATTGTGTCACATATACGCCTTGATGTCAGCTCTCGATAACACACACCACCATCTGCCTCATTACGATGTACGCAGATATTTACCAATCCTTGGATTGCAAAGATCTTGAGATAGTGGTTTG
>JACEEZ010004507.1:0-7500 GCA_016584305.1 Chionoecetes opilio | reverse complement strand
ACTTCTAGTGAAGTACGAATAATAAATTGTGTCTTATGTGAGGGAAAAACATACGCCTCCACATGTAATATCTATTCAGATTGTTACACGAGAGTTGAAAGGTGTTCACGCCTGGTATTTGCCTAACCTGTCTCCGTGGTAAACATGCTTCAAATGCATGCCCTATAAGCTTAAGAACTTGTAGGAAATGTAAACAATCTGTTCATAAAAATCGCTCTCTGTCCTAACAGTGATAAAACTCAGACCCTACAGTAGTTAAAATGGCAGTCACTAAAAAGAGTAGTTCAGCAGCTGTTCCAACTGCCGAGTTGAAGGTGTGCCAAAATTTGGTAATGCAGTCTTAGTAAAGGACAATGTTTGACAGTGGTGCACAAAAGATCCTTCATAAGCAGGGAGATAGTTGAATTGTTACAACTACCCATAATTAATAAAGTGAACATAGCCATATCAGGTTTTCTCGCCAAAATGAGGCTCAAACCTTTTGACATAGTTCAACCCTTAGCCCAATTAGGAAGATATAAATGTAGGGTAGCTGCTGTAGTAGTAAATAATATTGGTATCAGTTTAACTGTTCATGGACTAAAAGACACAGCTGAAATGCTGAGGGATAAGGGTGTTAAACTAGTTAGTAATACCTTCAAAGACGTTGATGGACCTTCCAATTAATAATAGAAGCCGATTATTTTGGGCTTTACCTAAGGAAGTCATCAAAATACATAACGTCTCAATGTTAAACTAGTGCTGGTGGTAAGGTAATAATGGGACCCATCCCACATACCCATAAGTCGAAAGGTGTATTCCTAGTTGCATAAACCCCTTTTAAATTACCAGAATGGGAAAACCATTTCTTGCCCACACCATAAGTGAGGTTTTGAGGAAAGTGGTATTCCAGTTCATAATGAATATATTGCCACTAATAAAAAATCCTATTAATATGTGTCGCGAGGAGATGCAACCTCAAATTGAATACAGGATTTTGGTTGTAAAGGCCCTACCTGGGTGAAAGAGTGTAATAATAATCCTAATATGGTTTCCACTCAGTCAGACATATCTGAAGATATAGGGTTTAAGGCCCTACCTGGCTGAAAGAGTGTAATAATAATCCTAATATGGTTTCCACTCAGTCAGACATATCTGAAGATATAATAAGGGAACCTGAATTGATCCCAGATCCTGTGATAGACATAAAAAGGGTTTTTTCCTTTATTGGTTAATACCCCCTGCAGGGTTAATACTCCCTGCAAGGTTAATACTCCCTGCAGGGTTAATACTCCCTGCAGGTTAATACTCCCTGCAAGGTTAATACCCCCTGCAGGGTTGATACTCCCTGCAAGGTTAATATTCCCTGCAGGGTTGATTACTCCCTGCAAGGTTGATACTCCCTGCAAGGTTAATATTCCCTGCAGGGTTAATACTCCCTGCAAGGTTAATACTCCCTGCAAGGTTAATTTCCCTGCAAGGTTAATAAAAGGGATAGCTCTGACCCTTTTGAAGTTTTGGAAATCAGAACAATACAGAAGCAGGTATTTCCTGAGGAATATCAGCTATTGGCTTCAGCCAGCCCCCATAGGAACAAATTGACCATATTTGGGGCTGTTCCTTGATCCCTGAGGGGTATTAGGTGTCGAGGTCGAAATTTTCAAGCTGATCTTCCAAATAAACCTGCCATCCCATACTAATTCCCAAACGCCATCATCTTACTAAATTGTTGGTGGAAGAAAAATCATAGGAATCATTACATGGCGGAATGGCTACAATATAGCCGATATCAGGTGTAATTTTTGGATAAATCATGGTAGACACCTTACCTCAAATATTACCTCAAATCTCTCATTAAATAAAAATAGATCTGAGTGTAGACTAGTCTCCTATCTAGGTCCCTCTGAACTTCCCGCTGATAAAGAGATCCTAAAACCATTTGAGGTCAATGGTGATGACTATACTGGGGATACTATAACATTAGGAGATAACTCTCCCCCCGATCAAGTATATGTCAGCATATTTTACTGGTACCTCTATCAAGACTATTAATTTTAAAATAGCCAAAGACCACAGTGCCGAAACCACTATTGAAATGTTCCGGGCTATGTGGCCTGGGGTGATGTCATTGAAGCGTAACTTCAGTTTTCGCCGGCCCCAGTGTGGAAATTTTCCATAAACCACCCTCTCATAAAATTTGGGAAGAGTGTGGTTTTTTTCCCCCCCCACCCCCCCTTGTGAGGGGGGTATTTTCCACTGTTTTAGGGGGAGTGTGAGTAGGAATGTATATAAAAATTAAATGGTAATGGGTAATATTAAGGTAATTTAAGTAAATGATTAGTACTGGGAAGGATAAATTAATATTCCCCGTGGTTTAAAAAACATTGCACTTAAATAATTAGCACCTTAATTTGGAGCGCGGTCATTGGTTGCCGCCCATAAATACTAGCCACTAAGATTTCTGTACGTGGCTATAGGTAGGGTGGCGATCGCTGCCGACCGCCCACAGGAGATCAGTACACCCAGGGCCCTCCGTGAAGATAACATCAATTGTTAATAGACGTGCTTGTCTAAGTACAAGGACGTACACCCAGACCCTCCGTGAGGATAACATCAATTGTTAATAGACGTGGGTTGTCGACAAGCTCACTACCAGCCCTCACCGAGTTAACATCTCTTATTATGAGATTATGTACATACGTTATTTTGTACATATATAGTGTTAAATCATAGGACTGGTTAAATACAACACACTGATAACAATAGCCGTGCTCAAGTAAACTTGGTGGAAAACCCTTCTGACGCTGTAACGAAACACTCGCCTCCGCCCACCGCTTTTGTATTTCAAAGGGCCGGCCCTGAACCCCGGGCGACCAACGGATCACAAGACCATTGCAATATTGATCCAAAACTACCGCCGTAATTCAACCCATATCCACCGATAAGTATCCTAGTTTGTTAATTGGCTGGGTTTAGTTCGGGAGATAGACATGGGTTTGATTGAATAGGTAAGAAACTCAGATTAAATATGTAAAGGATATAAATTCCCACAATGACTTTTCCCACAAAAACTTCGAACCTATCATGTTGCGTGTTTGTCTGTTGTCTGTGAATGCAAACACACGGTGATGATAGTGGTAAGGAGGCTAAGTAGGAATCATTTTGTGCACGAATCTGTGGTATACAGATATAAAGATCAGACGATGGACGCGGTGTGTAGCCAGCGGTGTCTGTCTAACATATATCAATTCACTGCGCGAGTTATATTCACTGCCAGAGTTGTATTCTTTTTCTCTTGAAATCATGAACTCCTATTAAGGTTACATAATATTACAGTTATTTGAAATACCTTAAACGGCTTAACCCTTATCTGCGGTATACAGGGGAGAAAGATCAGACGATGTGACATGGTGTGTAGCCAGCAGCGTCTGTCTTATGCCCCTCAGCTCATCGCACACCGATGGACACATGCCATCGCCGCCTCCTCGACATTTGCATTGTTATTTTCTCAGGCTACAATTTCCGCCCTCCTTTTACGTTACTATGACCTCACTACCTACCCTCGTGGATATACATAACGTATAATAAACTTGTCCAGATGAAAGAAAAAGTAGTTACGAAAGGAACTTCGAACGGATTTCTAGTAAAAATTACGGGGTGGTTAGGGAAAAAACTTTCTTACCGCCGGGTGAGAAAGGATGAAATGGTGGCGGGCCCGGTACAAAGAAAAGGTTTGAAACCAATATGAGTATGACGAATTTCGTTAATTGAATTTTTTAAAGATAAAGTTACTATAATACTAGCACTCTGAATCGATAAGAGGGTTCCCTTGAACATTTTGGTTTACTAATTTTACGTTTTAAGAAGATTTTTAGTTATTGTTGCTATGGGCTGTTCGCCACGGATTTTTTACGTCACTACTTGCAATAAAAACATTTTTTTTAAATGGATTCCTACGTATAATTGTTTACATACTTAAATTTACATTCACTACATGAATGAACTACTTACGTACTTTCTGTTATACCATCCCTCACTACTTGATTTATATAATGTATACTTACTAACGTTTTAAACTAGGTGATATGCATGCCTAGCAGTTACTCCAGAAGTTTTTACACATCTACGTGATGTACGTCATCTACATGAACTACATGATGCACACATGTATTACCTTTTACAAATAACTAACCAACTCTCATTATTTACCAACGAATTTAAATTAAAACTTAAACAGATACATTATGAATAAATACTTTTCTTACTAAACTCAGAAAACATTGATTGATCACGGAGAAACTTAACTCTCATTCACTGTTCGCAAATGAAAAAATATAATGTTTTATTACTCAAAGCTGAAATAGACTCCCACTCAATAGGTGTAAGGATTAATTTCCCTTTTCAACCACATGACATTTTCAATATTTCGACAAGTATACCCTTTCTAACATTATTAAAAGGTTTTTCTGTTCACTGTAACCTTACCATCAACATCGTTGCTGATCTCTGAGAATTCCATGCATGTATCAGACACTTTCCTTTCATTTCAGATAGTCATAAAGTCATGATATCATTTCAAACGGTGCCATTTTTTCTTTTCCAATTGTAAGATTTTTAGCTGTCGCATGTAATATTGCCCTATTGAGTATTAATATATAGTTTCACATCATACCAAACTATGCCCTATTTATCATTTTACAACTCAGAATGCTTCAACAGCTACCTTTGGAAATTGCCTGGATAAAATTTACCTCCATTCAGAAATTTTACTTTTTCACTCCCAAGGAGACTTACATTTGGTGGGACATTTGCTTTCTCACTCCCGTGTAGCACACCAAAATGAATTCTCAACATATGCACCCACGAAATTTTTCTTCTTATTTTTTGTAGTACACCTCAGTGACAGTTTCCTGTCCAAATGGCAAAACCAATAAATTTAAATGGTTAAAAATGCTTATTTAGCACAAGATACTTACAGGACCAATACAAGAGTGCTAAACCACTCTATCTATTATACATCACTATGTTTTCTGAAGTTCATTCAAATATGTAAACTTTTTATTAAATTTCTGTGCCAGTCATTTTACACTCGCTGATGTTAAATATTTTCTATAGAAACATTGAATTTTTTAAAATTTTAAATGAATGACTTTCTAGCAAACATACATTTGCCCACAAAGATGCAACCACATTAATGTGTATCCACCGATGGTCTCTACCTATGTTATTTACCCTTTTATGTCTTTTATTTATTTACATATTATTATGTTATTATACCACAGTTACCCACGCTGTTTACACCCACAAAAATTGTATCAGGAGATGTATTTGTCTATTTTTACTTGTACTTCTACAAACCATTGCATTTTTTTTAAACTGACACAGTACTATTATACTCATACGCCCAATTGTTATACCAGCACATATCAGCAGCTCTACAGTCAGACGTTCCTTCGTCGTTACTTGACACATTCATGTTTTTTCTGCGACTACACCTTCATTACTTTAAACGTTATTGTTTTGTCAATTTATCTATGATTTTTCAGCTACCTTTTTCTGCAGTTTTTGAGCCTATAGCTAACGTTTTACAGTACACCCTTAAAGTAATCGTCCCGACCATTCATCATTCTGATTTAAAGCAGTCAAAATATAGCCATTATCGAGTATAAACAACAATATGTTGTCACTTTTTGCATCCAGTCACCCGATTTGAAATGATCCGCATTCAAAATCTGTAAATTTCCCCGAGCTCTCAAAAAAACAACTGCCGACAAGCAGACGACGGACCGCAGCTCGGTGACGTCACGACAGGAAGCCTCCCAGCCTGGCCCTAATACAAATAATGTAAACTCAGAAAAAAATATAGCACTTGAAGAATTTTGGGTGTTTCTGATATTTTTTTTTTGCGATATGGCATAAACTTGCATCCTTTAGGGGTGCAGCAAAAAAGCTGTGCCTTTCCAGAGAGTTTAGCACCCATTTCCGACCTATTGGGCTACGATATATGTTTGGAGTGCTGGGGAGAGGCGGACGGTGTGAAGAAAATTTGGGTCTCGCTGCCTTCTCTCGCCCGTCTCTTCCGGCGCTCTGCACATATATCGTGGCCGTATGGGTCAAAAAATGGGTGCTAAGTTCTCTGGAAAGGCACAGTTTTCTTGCTGCCCCCATAAAGGATGAAAAAGTATATGCCATATCGCAAAAAAAAAATATCAGAAACACCTAAAATTTTCAAGACTAATTTTTTTCTGATTTTACGTGTATTTGTATCGGGGCCCGGGCTGGGGGCCGTTGCCGTGACGTCACCAGCAAGTTTCCCGCCACGGCTGGAATGGGGGGCTGTTGTTTTTATCGCGCTTTTTACAAAAGTCATGTTTTAGGGAAATAAGGGGGTGGAAATGAATACTTTTTTGTGGATTAGGTTTTGTGAATGATCATTCAATATAATTATGCAAAGAAAAAAGGGGTCTGAACTTTAAACACCTGAATGTTTTGATCAGTGAATTTTTACACTTTGTGGTTTTACCCACACTAGTTCTGACGCAACTTTTTCTACTCGGCTATGTCATTGTCTTTCATGTTGATCATCATGTAAACCCGTTTTCCTTTTTTGCAATTGTTTAGTAACCACATGATACTTGGAATTCAAGTGGCCCAACCTTCCATCTCTGGTCCCGCCGAATTTTTCGTAAATTGTGTATTTAGCTCTTGACTTTACACAACTTTTAGCAACAAAGGGAATTAAAATTTTAGGATGTTTATAGGGGTAGTATGTATATAATGTATGTATGTATAAAGGACTATAGTTAAGTGTACATTTTCTTTTTAAATCTTTTCGGTCCTAGGTAATTTTTTTTTACTAATTTGAGGACAAAAATTTCCCTTTGCGGCCGAGGGATGTCAGTCAGTATTCACTTATGCAATATATCTTAACGTGCACTACTATTATAATTGATTTCAGCTATTATTACTGTTGTATTCCGGCATGAAGTAAAACTCCACGTTGACGTGCCGGGATTTAATTTAGTGCAGTGAGACAGTACAGCAGAGTATGCGCAGATAAAATAATATTGCGTAATATTAGTGAGGGATAGCAACGTCTCAATGAATACCCGTGGCCAAGAAAATCCAAGTATGTACAGTACAGGTATAGTACAGATAAAATAAGATTTTCATTTCCCATCTAGACGCTTTTCAAGTACCAACTACAAGGTTATTTACTATACAAAGCGCCGCCACGTCAGCACGAAACTAGGCGGACTCGAACCGTGACCGAATGCACAGGGACGCTGCACATTGCGAGTCACGTCTCTACCAACTTTGCCCCCCTGACGGGCTACAGGTATACAGTGTATACAGTAATATACAGGTATACATGTATACGTAACTCGAGTGCAACCAGATAATGAAATGCTCGCCCTGTAACCCTATATTTATACATGTAGAAGAACTACCCGAAGTCTCGAACGCAGCCCGGCTGGAACACTGAATGAAAAAAACTGTTCTGAACAAGTCATAGTTAAA
>JACEEZ010004506.1:16237-28391 GCA_016584305.1 Chionoecetes opilio | reverse complement strand
ATTCCCTGAGGAATATAACTGACGCTGCAATGGAAAGGTCTTCAGAGATCGGCTTGATCCTCTAGAGCATGCTTCAACCTTTTTTGTGTCGTGCACCCCTAGTAGAGATTTGGTAAGAGCTGTCCACCACAATTTTGTTCTCTCTTTAAAATCTGCCGGCTCTGACATTTTAAATCTAACTATATCATTCTCAAAATATATAGGTAGGAAAAGGCAGCTTCACTCTCATTTACAATTTACAGTTTACATATTATTCTGTATAATAACGCATGCAGTCTAAAACTATAAATATACAAGGTTAAAAATAAACATACCTTCGGAATTCCACTGCAAATGCATTTTTCGTCTCACGAAACTAAAGTAAAATGGCACCTAATATGCGTTATATTTGGTAATCCAGAAAACAAAGCCTTTTCCTTCAAGAAACAAAAATCAGTGGCCTGGCTGCTATTGCAATTTGTCTGCTATGAGCTTAAATCGAGGCATCAGACACTTTTCAAATGCAACGCGCATAAGATGATCCAAATTCTTAATGGCATTCCTTTTCTATGCCTTGATTAAAACTAAGCTTGAAAAACCTTGCTCACACAGACATGATGTTGGCATCAGCACAAACATGGCTGTTGCCTCCTCAGCTAACTCCTTGTAGTCCTGACTATCAAGCAGGACAACCCAGCAATGCAATGCATAGGATGGCAAAGTTTTGAAAGCTGCATTTTAAGAATAATCCACTGGAAGCTCCAAATGGGCATCAGAATGATCAGTTCCATCATCTGAGAATGGATGAAGCTTCCACATGATGGAGGTCTGAGGAGTCTTGGAAATATGAGTCAAGGTTTTCTGCATCAAAGTCGGGATGTCTGGTAATCCAGGGGGACATTCCTACCTCCAGTGTCTGCTCTGCGGTTTGCATACCATGTGCCCAGCCATTGTCTCTCATATAGGTATCATACATAGACTTCAAAATCAGAACACCTCTTTTCTACATTGCTTTAAAAAACGTTCACCTTTAGTTTGAATTAATTTATTTTCCCTATAGTACGTCCTGTCAAAATATCCCTACCTTTCCTAGTTTTATACCATATATTTATTTTCCCTTATCTATACCGACACGTGGGCATGACCTCGTCCACCCACCTGTCCACCCCAAGACAGCCGTCCACCCCTCACTCAGTTTCGTCCATCTTGTGGTGGCCCGTCCACCCAGGTTGAATAGCACTGCTCTAGAGTCTAAATGTCAGTGACAACCACCACCTACGGTATTACACCTACCCTGCCATGGATCCTCGCTCTGTGGGGAGATTAAACCCACAGCTTTCCAGCTCCCCAAAATGGGCGTAGAAATTTTCCAATCCCCCACTAAATCTTGGTTTGCTTGAACTTTTGGCTAGTGAATCATTCCAGGTTTTAGGGACACTGTTGCTCCAGTCAGTTTTACTTAAACCCCCAAACTCCATAAAGTGACAACAAAAAAGTTTAAAAATCCAACTTAACCCCCAGTATGGGTTAAATGGGGGGCACCCGGGGGGTTAACCCCTCGGGGGGTTCTGCGCCCCCTGGCCCGGGAGCAGAAAGGGCCAATCCCGACATAGTTTGGGTTTAAAGGGGGGGGGGGGGGGGGGGTTGTAACCCTTCCCAAAAAACAAAAAACTAGCCACAAACATAGAAGAGTAGGGGCCGGGGCGGGGAAAATCCCCCCCGCCCCGGTTTTCCCGGGGGGGCCCGACCTGCAAACCCCTCCTATGCGACGCAGGGAGGGGTTCCCTATGACGAGTCGGGGCAAAGCCCTGGGGAATCTCGCACCTAAATCAAGGGTGGGGGCCCCCTACCCCAACTTTTTCTTATGGGGGTGGCCGGGGCGGGCAGAGGGGCGCCACCCCTCGAATCACCCCGGGGATCAACCTGCGGAGGGTTCTTGTTGGGCTCGTGGAACGTTCTGAGCCTCTCAGACGATCATCGATCCTCTCCTATGGGCGAGTCAGTGGCGAGGGTGGATATGGGGGACTCTCGAGACGAGGAGGCCCGGGAGGGGCGAGATAGCAGGGGGGGTTTACACCTACTACTGGCCCGGGGAATGAGCAATGGTCACCGGTAGGGGGGAGTAGCACAGGATCTCCAGAAAACTGCAGCCGTCAGTTGTTGAGGTTACCCGGTTGAGGCGATAATGCGGGTGAGGAGAAACCACTCGGGGTTTCAGTTCGGCAGTGTACGCCCCTACCAGAGCTAAAACGAAGAGAAGGAGAGTTCTCGAAAAATGACTCTGATTGGGACCAGGTCCCCCTCGGGAACACTCATGTCTTGGGCAAATTCAATGCTAAAAAGGGCACTGTGAGAGATGGCACGGTTGTGTGTTGGTCCCCAGGGCTCCGGTACCAAAAACACAACAGTTCTCTGCTTCTAAAATTTTGAAAGGCCAGAAGGTTGAGAATTGCGGGTTTTTGGGATCAGAGACAAGAGTCCCGTGGACAGGGTAAGTAAGCCGGAGGGGTAGAAAGGAGATCGACCACATCCTCGTTATTTACTCGTGGAGGACCCTCCAAATGCAGGGTTTCCGGAGTGCTGATTTTCTTTGGAACAATCAAGATTTGGTTGTTGCTCTTTTAAAGTTTCATGAAAGTCCAAAGAATTAAAGAGGAAAATCATAGTGTTTCTTTTGGGAAAAACAAAGGCCCTTGACAGTCTCAGAGTATGCGGTGGCAGCTCAAATCGGTTTGGGTGCTCGGGCCCGGGGATCCTGTAAACTGGGATACCTTAAAACGTAAACTTAAGGCTGCCAAGGAGTGTTTTGGGGAGCCCCGGGGGGCAAGGCGTGGTTTTGTCTCGACGGAGCCGCTAGAAAAAATCGGGGAGATCGCGCTGCCCGGGCTGGCGGGGAACCGGGACCAGCACAGGGCTCGCACGCCGGACTAGAACCTCCTGAGGAGAGACAAGGAGAGGTATGTCGGGAGTCTCGCTGAGGATGTCGAGGGTCATTTGACGCTAATGACTCCGACCCCCCCTCCCGAGCCCGAAGAAGCCCTTTCCAAGTCCCTTTTCTCAGGCAGTGCTATGAACAGCAGGGGGCGCCTCGGTCGGACATGGATGGGCAGATGGCTCGGGGCTGAGTATTTTGGGGCAGTTGTTCACGGTGGGACCCCCCAACTGAGCAGTTCACACCCCTGGTTACAGGGAGTGGGCCGACCTCCCCCTTTACAAAAACCCCGCCCTCTCTTGACGAAGTAGAGAGGGGTAGCAAAGTTTAAGGGTGGAAAAGGCAGCGGGGTTTGAAAACAGGGGAGCTCCTCAAAGTGGGGGGAGGCCCCGATCCGCGGGTTTCATGCGCCGATGCTGTTGGCAATCAGGTACCATTCCCCCTGACTGGGGAAAAAGGGGGGTGGTTTTCCCATCTGGAAAGGGGAAAAGGGGCCGTCAGGATGCAACAATTACCGCGGTATTACACTGTCAGCGTACCGGCAAAGGGGTTGCCCATCTATTGTGACCGAATTCGCAGCATTGGGAAGCATCAGAGACCCAGCAGTCGGGGGTTCACGCCCCGGGAATCAAAAACGGACCGTATCCTAGCGCTTCGGTCCTGGTGGAACGCCGCGTGAGTTTCGACAGGGGATGCCCCAGCCCATTTGATCTCAAAAGGCGTTTGATAGGCATCGTGGTCCTCGGGGGTCTTCTGCGACTTCGAGGGTCCTGCAAGGACTATTGGTTTTATAACTGGCGGGGCTGAAAGGTTGAAGTGTGGGGCAGGGGTTTTTCCAGCTTTTCCTGTGAAAACAGGAGTGAGGCAAGGGTGCGTCCTTGCCCATCACTTTCAAAGTTGTATGGACTGGGTTTTTGGGCAAGGGTTTTAGATCAAAGTGATTGTGGAGCATCCGTCGGCAAAACCAAGATCACGATCTTGTTTTGCCGATGAGCGAATTTTTTTTGATCCTGGAGGCCTGGTGATGGCTCCGAGGCGCTGCACGAGGAGGGAAAGCCTTGGGGTTTGAGGTCTCCTGGCTCAAGACCAAGGCCCGGGGTTTTGGGGACTTTCTAGATAAAACAGTACAGTCTGTTCAGCGTGTGGGAGGACATTAAGATTTGGAAAATTTTTTCATACCCTTTGGGAGCGAAGTCCCTAATGACGGGGGTCAGTCAAGAAACCCTTACGGCGGATGGCAAGCCCACGGGGTTATGGGTCGCTCCGGGGGGGTATTGGGGTTTTCGGTACCGTGCAGGAGGACAAAAATCGGATCTTCAAGCCTTGTGATCCCTGCTTTTCTCTATGGTTGGAGACAGGGGGCACTAAATATGACTTTAAGAGACGAATCAAGCATTTTGGGAATAAATGTTTGCTAAACATGGGGTATCGCGGGATGATTAGGTCAAAACAGCGATTGCACCGTGAGACGAAAGAGGGCCCATTTCCTGCATAGCCGTCAGCGCCAAAATTCGGCTAAGGGCATGTGGCACGCTACCCCGAAACCGATCCTTCCCATCGGGGGTATTGTAAGAGACAAACCGGGGTGGAGGAGGCCAAGGGGGCGCCCCCAAGGCTCGTGGCAAAGGGAAGTGAGTTCTTGTCGAGAGCTGCTTGGGTTTGGGGAAAGGGTCTGTGGGAACTCGCGCGGGTGGCCCCGGGAGTGGTGTTAGGGGGGGGAGGGGACGGCCCCCCCGGGGTATGCCCCCCAAAGATTGATTTATTGATTAAGTTTTCTACCTGAAACAAATATTTGTAATACTCAGTGGGATTTAAAAAATCACGTTTCTTTTTCATCCACTGCTTTCTTAATAACGTTTACATTCAACTATTTAACAAATTATCGCAAGAAAAATTTTGTTGGATAGTCTTGTCTTTTTTGGGTTGGGAATAAAAATGAGACTACTGTGTTTAAAACATCATTTTTTAATTTTAATATTATTTGTTATTTATAAAGTTGTCATGATTCACATGACATCTTTATAAAAAAGAAAAATCACTACGAAGCAGAACAGTGAAAACTCTGCCTACAAGATACTCAGGCTTCACCTTTACCTAGAACAGCTCGACAAATCAATGCCGTTTTTAGGGGTCCCCGTAACGCAGAAAAAAGAAACATTTTCACAAACGTCAGTGAAAAACCAACGAACACCGGGAATGCCTCAACGAAGAAAGCAAATCCCCCCCAAGATAGATATAAAGACTCCCCAATCGGGGCATACACGAAGACGCTCACACACTGCAGTACATGGCAATTATGCACAAATAAAGCCGATCCACTCAAGTCCTCATAAACAACGGGCTTCCGCGAGAGAATCCCCGTCAGACAAAAAAAAAAATTGGAGAACGGGTGCAACCCTAACCCCCAAAAAAAAGAGCCAGGACAAACTATTTCTCCCAGGTTTTTTTCCCCCACTTACCGGGAAAGGGGGGAAAGAATAATACCAAAATCTCAACCGTAATGGAAATTGCGCCCCAGAGAGGAGAAAAAACTACAATTTATTACAAAAACAAAACACCAAAACCCCCCTTCTCTGAAAAGCCCAAGCCAGACGAAGAAAACAAAAAAAAAAGTCCCATGCGTATATAGGATCATTGCAAAAGAGAAAACTGGAATCCTCCCCTCATCCTACATCGGCATGACGACAACGAAGCTGTCTCGAGTTTACTTGCACCAATTTCCCGGGGGCCCAAAAAGTCCCCTTAAAAATTTTTTTTTTTTTTTTTTTTTTTTTTTTTTTACATGTGTGCCTATAGCCCTGTGGGCAGTGGTCCCCCAGGGCTCGGAGGTGGGCTTGGGGTTCACTTGGGCTGTTGGGGTTTGGGTCCTCGCCCGGGGTGGGCAGGAGGTTTTTTATAGTGACGCCGTGTTTAAGGCTCATCCGCCCCCTGGTCCTCCAATGCACTCGCCCAAACGAAAATAGAGTTAAGGGCAGGGCATGTGGGGTTCTTAGGCCACTACGGGCAGAAGGGGTTTTTTTTTTCTTTTGGGGATCGAATGGGTCCGGAACGCTATTCGGAGCGTAAAAAGTCTGCTACCGCCTCCCCTACATGGGTCATCATCCCAAAAATAATTTTTTTTGAAGAAAATACAGAAGGGGACATGTTTAGATGTGCGGCGACTTCCAAATTTTAAACATGTACATAAAAGACATCAATCCCAAACTTAACGTACGGCAAAAGACCTACAAGCTCTACCAAAAAATGAAAAGAACAAAGAATAACACCTCCCAAGAGAAAAAACGGGGGGAGCAAAATACCAATAAACGTGCCCATCAGGAACAAAAATCGCGAAAGCGAAGTTTTTTATTAAAACAGAGCCCCCCACTAGGGCGCGCGGGAGCCAGACTTCCCAAAAAAAGCGTTCACGTCACAACAAACCGCTCCCCTCTACAACTGAGGAGAAAACATCTTCCCATTCTGCTGAAAATGGTTTTCTTCGACCTGAAAACGCGATACGAAAAAAATGCAAAGCTACGCGAAGTAAAAAAATTTATTATAAAGAAAAAAAGACCTTTAAGAATTTAAAAAACAAAGAGAAAATCCTTAAAAAAGATAATAAACGCTGAATAGCTAACACTTTAACGGGGATCTGTCCAAAAAAATTTCCTGCCCGTAAATACATCTCCTCTCTCCTCTCTCCCTTTTTTTTTTTTAAATTTTTTTCTTTTTTTTTTTTTTTTTTATAATATATATTATATATATATAAAATTTTATATATATATATTATATATAATTTTTAATATATTTATATAAAAAATATAAAATACTTATATTTTAAAAAAGGTTATAAAATATAAAATTATTTTTATAATAATAATATATAAATATATATAATATTAATAAAACTTTAAAAATATATTTTTATATAAAATATTAATATAAAAGTATATATATATATATAAAAATATAAAATTAATTTATACAAATTTTTAATATTATATATATAAAATAATATATATATATATTAAAAATTTATATTTTATATAAAATAATATATAATATAAAAATAATATAATATATTATATATATAATAAAATTTTAAATATATAAATATATTATATATATAAAATATATATTATTATATATAAAAATTTTTTATATAATATATTAAATATATATATATATAAATTTTTTATATTATTTAAAAATTATATATATATATATATATATAATATAAAATTTTTATACATATTAAATTATACATATAATATTTTTAATATTTTATTTTATAATATATATATAAAATATATATAATATTATATATATAATATAAAAATATTAATATATATATAATATATAATTTAAAATTAAAAAAAATAAAAAATATTAAAATATATAATATAAAATATATTTTTTATATATAATTATAAATAAATACAAAAAATTTAATAAAATATAAATATATTAAATATATATAATATATAAAAAATTATTATATAAAATTATACAATACATTATATATATTACATATATATATATATATATAATATATATATATATTATATAATATATAATATAATATATTAATATATATATATATATATTATTATATTATAATATTTATATTAGGGGAAACCCATAGCCAATGAAAGTGAAATAAGTTTTCGAATTTGGCAGGGTGTTTTCTTATGTAAAATTAAATTTTAAAGGTGGTTTGTTTTTCAACTTTTTTGGTTTTGACACTTCTGCTTAAAAAATGGATTTTTTATATTTATGCAAACATAGCTTAAAGTGCGTTTTTGCATAGTAAAAATTTGCTAAAATGCAAAAATAGATTGAGATAAAAATCGTCTAGAATTCCATTTGAAATGGGAAAATTTGGATGCCAAAGTTGAGAAAAAGAATTTTCTTATACGGCGTACCCTAACCGGGGTCCCAAAAATATTGGTTGGGTTACAGGGGGAAGGGGAAAAAGGCCAGGGCGATGGTGCCAAGCTATGGGAAACTGCCCCCAAGTTGATCGGGGGAGGATAGAAGATAGATTTTATATTTTTAGGCGCCGCAACTCGGGGTTATTGGCCTGCGTACAAGATACATGAAAAGTAAAACAAAAAAAACAAAATTTAAATAGAAAAAAATTTTTAAAAAATAAAAAAAGACATAAAAGAACAAGAGTACATTAAAAACAATTAAGGAATTTTTAAAAAACATAAATTTTGAGAAGGCCAGCCCTCCCCCTTTAATTTTTTTTGAGAAAAATTGAAACCAAAAAAAAGTAAGTGAATCCCAAAAGTATATTTTGGGGTTTTTGTACACCTGGCAACCCTGCTCCAAATTGCTCGCTGTAACGACTAACGACTCGGTAGAAGGGGGATAAGGAACGTAAAAGGGGGGAAATTTAATTTAAAATTTAATATATTGAACAACTGAACATTTAGGTCAATATTTCTGTTTTTTTGCTTCTTTTGGCATGAAAAAAAAACAGGGAAAAATAGCAATTTGTGGGGTTACTTTTCCAAGCGAGAGTAAACCTTGGTGTACGTGAAAAGGGGTGGGGGGATTGCATAGGCCTACCTATATGAAGTACACGGAGGTAAACAGCGCAAAATCCCCGGGTGCAAGGGAGATTATCACTGCAGAATGGCCCGTCGCATGTCTCTCGACTGCACGCATCTATCAGCGCCCGGTTCAGCTCATGATATCACCGGAGCTAGTCAAGCAGTTTTTATAGACAGACAACGCGTATGGACGCGTGAATCGAAACACCCATGTTTTTTTCTGTTTGAAAATTTAAATTAAACCCCTTCCCCACTCGCGATGCACTTTTTTAACCCTGGTCTCGACCTGGTCTCGAGCCAAACTCCAAACCCAGAAGCTTCGAGACCAAATCAAGACCAAGACCCCTCAAAGAGACCAGACCCCATCAAACGGGCTCGAGACCGGGGTCGGACCAAACAGTCTCGGGACCACAACACTGTTTTCGAACGCGCACTGAGAGACAACTCGAGCTCAAGTTCGAGGGAGAAGATGCGGTGTTTGTTTTGCTGGAGACCCAGGGCCCAACCCCACCCCGGGAGCAGGAGACACGAGGAGCCGACGACACGAGGGGACGTCGCCAGGAAAGGGGGACGGGGTTTTAAGGCAAGCCAAGGGGGAGGGATTTTCCCCCGTTTGGCCCCAAAGGGGCCTGGGTGAAAGGTAGCAGCTGGGTGGTCCCCGGTGTGCGCGCGGGCGTGAGCGGGCTGGGGAAGGTTGTCCCCGCATCGTCAGGGTGGGGGATGGGATGGGAAAGGGCGTATAACAGTGACTGCAGTTGCAGGGAAAACATTAGGGCTGCGACGGTCGCAAAATGAGGGCCCGTGTCGGTGGGTTGGGGTTCTCTCATTTTTCCCAGTACAATTTAGGGAAAGGATGTGATTTTTTTTATTCCCTATGTGCCTGTGGTGTGTGGGGCGTGATGGGATGTGCCGTTGGGAGCCCGTGCTCAAGGCCTAGGTATTCATTGTCTTTGTCCCGATTAAAAACATAACCGGACTCATCCCCTTCCCCCCCACGGTCTGAGGCCCGCCCATAAGGGAGGCAGGGGTTGTTGGGGGGTGTAGGAGCGGTTTTAAAGATGATCTGCTTTGTGAAACCTATGATGTTCTAAAATTGTAAATTGTAAAAATAACCTGAGCAAAAATTTCCCCAAAACAAAAATTATGGGGCCAAAAAAATATATAAAAAACCATTTTTAAAAATGAACGGTCTCTTTTTCTCTGCCCCCAAAAAGCTTACATCAACTGATCCTATTTATTTTTCCCTTTTAATCTTATGTCCCCTCCCCCCCCTATCCGCGTCACTTGGATGCATCATTTGTTATGGCACTAAAACACGAGATAAAGGAACTTAGGAGGGCGTCTGTTTTAAGGAGTATACTTCATTAGTCTGACCTTTTGGTTTTGAGGGGATTAAGTGTGCAAATCGCTTTGCTTTTCAGTACAATTTAAGGGTCACTTACACTGAGGAAATATCTGGGACTTCCATTGCCCCCTTTTTTCGCTCAAATGCTCTGCCACGGACCTCTATAACCCCAACCTAAAAAAGAGAGTGAAATAGAAAACATAATATTTAAAAAAAAACGCAATTTAATAACATAATTATTGCACCCCGGGGAAGGTCATTATTTGCTTCCCCAAAAGTACCCTTTTTTGCAAATATTTGGATCAGGAGTTTCAACCCAATTTACATCAAAAACAGCTTAGTAAAAACCAAATAGCTTGTTCCACTGAAAAAAGAATGATGGGTTAAAAGTTAAAATTAAAATGAACTCTATAAAAATATTTTACAACAGCAATACGGGTTTGAGAGTGGACATTTATGGGCAATTGGGGTACTTTGAAAGCTTACTTACAAACCCCGCATCCTGCCTATCATTGAGTATTTTTATGAACCTCCTTCAATGAACGATTCCCCTCTCACTCTGTCCCCTGGTTTTTCCCATGAATGCAGAGGTCTCAGGTTTTTGATGTAATAAGGCCCGCACTTTTTGTTTACCTTGAAAATTAATTTTATTATAATAACATATAGCTAAACAAAAAATATCAATATTTTTCTAACATTATAGAAAACATAAAAATTAAATAAAAACACATATCAATAGCGTTAACCTTGGGAATCCCCTGTACCAGCGAAAAATTGTTACCCCCATTTTCAAACCTCCCTTTATCCGTTATTTTTTTATTGGGGACCAGGGTAATTGGGGGCCAGGGGTTTTCGCCTCCCTGGGGCAGTGGCTAGCGTGCCGGCTACGAATTGCGGGCCTGGTTCGATCCCGGGTCAGGGCCAAATCGGGACCAGCCACCCGCTGTTTCCCTCCCTTTTGGGGTTGATAAGATACTGGGGAACCCGGGGAAGGTAAATGTGGTAACCCGGGAGCACACTAGTCTCTGTCCGGGGGGGAAAGGTTTCCCCACCCACCACGGCTCAAAGGGTAAAGGGCCCCGGAGAGAGCACCGCATGCCACGCGCAGCTTAGCGTATGCTCTCATCTTTACTTTGGGTATATATCATGTACATAATGGCCTTGGCAATGGTAGGGCCGCGTTTATCTGGCAGAAGATATGCCACAACCCATTTGGTGAAGAGGTCTGTCATGGTGATGACATATTTGTTCCCTCTTGCTGTTACTGGTAAGGGACCAATCAGGTTCAGGCCCAGTTTATTACATCATCCCTCAGATGTAATGGGAAGCAACTCTGGAGCTTTTGTTTTGATTTTTGATGGTTTTACGGCTGAAATAAGTGCTATTTTATATGCTCTCATGATATTTTTACCCTTCCGGATGTTTCTTTACAATTTTTAGTGATTCTTCTCTTCAATCATATGTACTTTTAACTCTCCCCATCCGCTGGTCAATGCCATCCTGGAATGGCTTTATCTGCTCAAGAGGCGAGGCCGGGCGATCAGCTTTTGTTGGGTACCGGCACATGTAGGTGTTGCCGGTAATGAGGAAGCTGATGCCTTGGCAAAAGCTGCAGCTAAAAGACCAGCTCTATCACATTTTGCAGTGCCAGCTACGGACCTGCGCTCGGCAATCCATAGATCAGTTCACAACAGTTGGCAGGAACGTTGGATTACTATAGGGCAAAATAAACTGCGCACCATCCGCCAAAGTATCGAGGACTGGAGCTACTGCGGTCTCTCCCGGAGATGGGAGACTGCCTTGGCACGATTGCGTATTGGTCACACTCTATATACTCATGGGTTCCTCATGGAGGGGGGCCACCCTCCTTACTGTGATGATTGTTTGGTCCCCTTAACTGTGCGGCACTTGCTGGTCGAGTGTCCCAGTCTTGGGGACCTACGTGTGCAATTTTTGTCCCGGTGTGCGCGGGTCGGACGGTGCTTACCGTCTCTCCCTGGCATTGGGAGAGAGGTGTTTCTCTCCGGACATGAAGTCCATACATTATGAGAAGGCTGGCTTTCTCAAACAAGTTATGATGTTTTTAATATTAACTTATTATTGTTTTTAATGTACTCTTGTTCTTTTATGTATTGCGTTATTTTAAATATTTTTATTTATCTTAAAATTTTGTTTTTTAGTTTTACTTTTCATGTATCTTCTGTAAGCAGGCGTCAATAACCCCGCAGTTGCGGCGCCTTAAAACTATAATCAATCAATCGATCAATGTTTTGATTTTCTGGTGAAATTGACATCTAGGAAAACTTTGCACCTGAAATGTAAGAAAGAATGTAACGAACAACTGTACAATTAGCATCC
>JACEEZ010004506.1:8737-11237 GCA_016584305.1 Chionoecetes opilio | reverse complement strand
CCCGGGGTGGGGCCCGACCGCTGGATGACCCTGTCTCTGGCCTGCTGCCCACCACCACTGCTGCTGCAGCCTCTGTCACCTGCTTCCACGACTCTTTCGTGCTCTGAGTGTTGTTATAGAACTCCCGAACCTCGTACGGCTTGAACCAGGATCTCGCTGATCTGATCCCCGGACGTGAAACAGGTGAATGCCGGCTCATGCACCTGGCCTAGCTGCCAGCTGATCGTGTCTGCAAGCTGGTGGCTGACAAGTTCACTTTGGTGTGATGTCGAGTCTTACACTGGTGTCCCCATACTCCTCGCCACCCTCAGCTTCAAAATCTGGGTCACGCGACCTGCGGCTCGTCCTCACTCTGACTCGCATAGCGAGAAAGGAGGACACATCTGAGTGTGCAAACATGCTCCTGTCCCACGTAGAAGGTCACAGCTGTTTTTGGAACCTTCTTGGGCTGCGACCTCATCTTCTGAGCTGCGGAGATAAGCTTGGGGCCGTCCTTTAGTCTATGGTGAACCTTGATGTAGTAGTAGAGTTTGAAGTACACCTGCAGGCAGTACTTGACTAGGATTTCCAGGGTGTTCAGTTCTTTGCCAGTCAGTCCATGCTTTCTGGTCCACATGTACACGAGCGACTGGGCTGTGGTGAGCCATCTGGAGTGGGACACCTTGCCACACTTGATCTCCTGCAGCTCGGACGAGAGAACGCCCCGCTTCACAGCCTGGACCAGCTGGTAGGAGACCTGCTGGTCAGTGGACATGTTGACCAGGATATACTCCGGTATCTCCGTGAGATCTTCACCGCCTGGCACTCCTCTGAACTCTGCGTTGTACTGCATCTCATTCACGCTGGACAGCAGACTGCACACTGGACCCGTGAAGCCAGTGTCAGATGAGGTGGGCCCGTCGATGCTGGTGATAAGGTGGCGCAGGGGCAACTCGTTTGTGTGCAACACGCATATACTCCAGAAGAGCTTGCGTCCCAGTATCTTCTCCAAATGGGCGTTAGTACCACCCTTCCACTCCATGTTGGCCCTAGTTGAGTCACCTTGCAGTACGATCAGTGAGTCGGTGGAGTCGTATGTCACCAGCAGATCATAGAGAGCCTGAGCCACCTTGAACGCAGGCTTCTCAGGTGGCACCGGGTCCTCTGGTACAAAGTGCCAAAGGTACCTTTTAGATGGCTCTTCTGTCACTGACACATGCTCCTCCCTGATCAACCTTGGGTGCAGTTTCCCATAGCTGTCGGGCACCATCGCCCTGGTCTTGTCCTTCCTCCCATCGTAACCCAATCCAACTGTTTTGGTACCCTGGTTAGGGTACACCGTATAACAAAAATTCTTTTTCTCAACTTTGGCATGCCAATTTCCTATGTAAAATAGAATTCTAAGACGATTTTATCTGTTCCATTTTTGCATTTGAGCAATTCTTACTATGCAAAATCGCACTTTAAGCTATGTTTTGCATATAAATATAAAGTCCATTTTTGCATAGCAAGAAGTGCTCAAACCAAAAAGTTGAGGCGGACAAACCACCCTTAAAATTCAATTTTACATAAGAAAACACCTTGCCAAATTCGAAATAATCTATATTTCACTTTTCATTGGACCTACGGCGTACCCTACTGGTTAGGCTTATATTTTAAGCCAGTAGTAATTAGACACGTAGCGAAACGAAGTGAGAAGGGGGGTTCTACATTAGGATAACCTTAGAAGCAGCTAGACGTTCGCTGAGTTAAGTCGCCTGTGGGGAGGTGATATTCTCGCCCTTGGTAAAGGTGTGTTATGAAATATTTGTTAGCTAGAGATGTAGGTGTGACTTACTGGTGATTCCTTTTGTTGACATAAGGACTAATGAATTGTATTACCTAGGGTCCCAAGGTAGGAGCCGTTGGCGGACCTGGTGGCCAAGCGGTCACGAATTAGCAGAGGGGGCAACTACAGCATATTACAGCCAGCCGTGTGAGGCCAAGGAGAAAGAAGGGAACATAAAAATGAGTGAGAGGGAAACTTTGGAAGTGGGATAGACTACATTAGTATAGGACAACGGCTTGAGCACTGTGTGTGCGTATCGTTAAAGTGGTAACAGTGCGACCGAAGTTACCAGAGATAGTAAACTATATTAGGATAACGACTTGAGCATTACGTGTGCGTATCGTTATTGGTACAGTGGCGAACCGAAGTTACCAGATAGTAACTATATTGATACGACTTGACATTACGCGTGCTATCGTTAATATGGTAACAGGCAACCAAGTACCAGAGATAGTAAACTATATTAGATAACGCTTGAGCATTACGCGTGGTATCTTAGGACGAAGAAGACTTAGAATTAAACAACTTGTGATTATAATTATATAATTTACACAAGGGGAATATATTGATGATTATTTATATAGACGAATTGATTTTTAGATCCAAACAGTCACTACTTTTTCTCACATCTTTTTATTTTATTCATTTATATTTTTTTTTCCCACTTGATGTGGGTGGTGGCAGCAGAGTAAC